>WNNJ02002427.1:0-133393 GCA_012934845.2 Pomphorhynchus laevis
ATTAATATTTACGAAATATGCTATATCATTACAAGGTGTTGTACTTGACTTTTTCGCTTTGTTGAGTTGAAGCAAAGTGATCGAACCCTATTTGCATCAAATTTTATTATAACCATCTTTTATCTCTAAGTAGCACATTGAATTGAAAATCGATATAAAGTTTTAAACATTTAGCTGCTAATGACGATAACACATCTGTTATTTATCAGACATATTCAAAGATGGACCGCATTATAATTCAGCTACCATTTAGATTGAAAGTTTGTATCATTTTGTTCACGAGTTTTACAAATTATTATGCCAATTTTAATGAAGTAGTATTTCTTAAACTTAATAACAGATTGCTTCAGTTGAACCTTTATGTATGGATTTATAATTTTTTGATTGTCGATAAATTTATATTGTGTATTTTAGTAAACAATATGACGTAAGTATCATATGATCATCATGACAATCAGTAATTTATCCTAGTAACTAGAATATCATCATTAGTTAGTAATTCTCATGAATATCAAATAAATGATTGCTTAAATGTAAACATTATAACCATACAATTTTGATGACTGTTTTTTATTTTGTGCTCTGCTTTACTTATATCTATAAGCCAACAGTAGTATGCTACATTTCAGTATTGGTAGACCTCATCAGCTACTTATCCAAAATCTACGTTTTAAGTTTCAGTCCTTTTAATGTTGGATAACGATCACTTTACTCGTCTGCTTTATTGACATCAGTAAAGTAGATGAAAAAGGTATCTGCAAAGCAGTAAAGCATATGTAATCATTAGTAAAGCAGATGATTTGGTAGGTATCTCGTCCTACCAAATCTACATTGGTAGTGGGAGATATAACCTTCCCCTACCAACGCTGATTTAATTTGAAATCAGAAATGATTACAATAAAATTTGCAAAATGTAAGACGAAAGTATTTCATTAAATCTTAATGCGATAAAACAAACGAGTCGAATGATCGTGATCCAACATTTAAAGGACCGAAACGTGAAGCGTAGATATTTGATCAGTAGCTGATGAGGTCCATCAATACTGAAACGTAGTGTACTGCTGTTGGCGTGTAGATATGATTAAAGCATCGTGTAGAACAAAAAATAGTCATTGAAATGTTATGGTTTTAATGTTTACATTTAAACAATCATTTATTTGATATTAATGTAAATTAATAATATTAGATCTTGCATTTAATTAGATTGGATGTAAGACGAGTCTTTCATTAAATCTGAATGCAATAAAACAAACGAGTCGATTGATCGTGATCTAACATTTAAAGGACCAAAACTTGAAGCGTAGATATTTGATCAGTAGCTAATTAGGTCCATCAATACTGAAATATAGTGTACTGCTGTTGGCGTGTAGATAGGATTAAAGCATCGTGTAGAATAAAAAATAGTCTTCAAAATTAATAATAACAATGACTACACAGGTATATCATATTTGATCTTTATCTCAACTTTTGTTGGCTCAAGTGATAATTATTAATAGAATTTAAATCGTTTTCTTAATATACAAGAACAATCTTGAAATTATTTGTTGTTTCATATTGGAACTATTGAAGCATATTGCACTTTATGTAACGAATGACACTGTTGGAACTTATGGAACTAAGTCCCATATTGCAGTTTACATATTGTATATGCGAAAAAGACGATATGGATTCGAATGCATTTGTGGCGATTCATTACATTATTTAACAATGTCATGAATAAACGCGTTGTCTGATTAACTATATATATATATTAGCAATAAGCAAATTTATACACTTATTTGCTAATAAACACATTAGCTAAACATGTAATATTTATCTAAATTTATTGTAATAAACAAGTAATAATTTATTTACTAAAATTAAAGAAAATCATGTTTTAGTTTTAGTAAATAAAATATTTTTCTAAAGTTGTAAATTATTATCAATTAAGTTGTGAAATTTACAGATAACCTTTATAAGAAAAATCAATTTAATATTGACTTAATCATAAATACCAGAGTTAGTTTATATAAATCTAAATAATAAATATCTAATATTAATATATAATATCGATATATTATTTATTGTAAATCAATAATTTATAAATATTATTTATATTAATAATTTTAAAAGTAAAATTATGGGCATCAATGAGGATTAAAAATGCATTTCATTCATATTATATTGAATGATTAACATTGCCATTTTTATACTAATTGTGATATATAATTGTTTGCAACTCTTTAGGTCGGCATATATGACATGCGAATTAACTATAAAGGATACATCAATGATCGCATGGAAGGTGTATACTATAGCGTTTTTAATACTCAAGATTCAAATTCAGACAGATTAGTGACTACACAATTTCAGGTAAAAGATTAGATGATCTAATTTCCAATCAGATTTTGTTATTTTATACTTGGATTATATTAGACAGGTGTTAAATACGTGCCTTGGATTATATTAGACAGGTGTTAAACACGGATCTCCAACGTTGCATTGAAGTCGGGCAAGGTTCCAAGTGAGTGACGAACTGGGGTGGTGGTACCGATCTTTAAGAAAGGTGACCGAAGAGTGAGTTCCAATTATCGGGGCATCACTCTTCTTGGCAAAACTGGTAAGCTATTTGCTAGGATTCTTTAGTTAAGGATACGGCCTATAGTTGATTGACAGTGCAAGATGAACAATGTGCCTTTCGTCAAGGTCGTGGAACTAAAGATTAACCCTCTACAATCTCAACTATCCTTGAACTATCTTTGAAGTTCGCTCAACCGGTCTACATGTGCTTTGTAGATTCGGAGAAGGCATTCAACCGAGTTCCGCGAGAGCGGTTGTGGGAGGTACTAAGGGAGTATGTAGTACCACACTATCTTCGGGTAGCTGTGACTTCTCTGTATGAACAAAGTATGAGCTGTGTTTCCGTTCTAGGTAGAAAGTCTGAATCATTTCCAGTAGTCGTTGGGCTTGGTCAGGGTTGTTCTTTGTCTCCACGTTTGTTCTTTGTTTACATGGACAACATTACTAGACAGGTTGCTCTGACGGTGGCGGTCTCCAGTTCGGTTGCACAACATACCATATGTGCTTTTTTGCAGATGATGTTGTCTTGTTGGCTTCTTGTCCTAAGAACTTACAATGCCCACTAGATCGATTTACGACGGAATGCCAAGTGGCAGGGATGTAGGTTAGCACCTCCAAGACTGTCTCTATGCATTCGTCTAGGATTCAGGTGTCAATGTCAATCCTGATTAATGAAAAGGTTCTTTCTGATGTGGATAATTTCAAGTATCTTGGGATATTGTTCTCCAGGGACGCCAGGAACAACAGGGAGATTGAGAAGCGTATTTGTGCAGCTAACGCAACAATGCGTTCTTTGTACAGGTTTGTCGTGGTGAAGCGGAAATTTAGTCTACGGGTGAGGCTTTCGGTTTACCACGCAATCTTCGTTTCTATCTTAACCTATGGTCATGAGCTTGGTGTTATGACCGAAAGTATAATATCTTGGATACAGGCGACCAAAATGAGGTCCTTTCGCAGTGTGGCCGGTCTAAGCCTTTAAGATAAGATTAGGAATTCGGTCATCCGGGATGAACGCGGAGTAAAGTCGCCGCTTCTCCACATCGAAGAAAGTCAGCTGAGATGGCTAGGGCTCGTTATGAGGATGTCTAGTGATCGCCTTCCTCGAAGAGTTTTCCAGGCCGGACTCTCTGGAAAGATATCTCGAGGTAGATCTCGATACCGGTGGAGAGATCAAATCTTGAAATTGGTCGAAGACCGCCTTGGTCTATGTGGAAGAGAACTCTAGTCTGTCGCCCAGAATCGCGATGTCTGTAGTAGTTTGGTTTGTTTACCGGCTTCTCGACCCAACACCCGGATCAGTATTTGACAGGAAAAATCTTTTATATTATTTGTTTTTTTTTCTTGCCAATAAATTGTTGTTGTGTTTATTAGCGTAGATTTTGATGTTATTATGATATTTTTAACAGTATAAGTATATAATATACACAAACTAAGTGCTTGAACTAAATATTCTAAATAGCTAGTCGGTAAAATTGCACAATTTTGCTGTTCCGAACATTAAATTTTTATTAAAATCATTTACATCTGATTATGTCATATGCACTGAATGCATTCATATCTTAAAATTCACATCAAATTAAAAAATATTTTGAAATTCACATTAAACAATTAAAATAAAATTAGCTATCCGTCAGAACAATATCTTTATTAATTCACAAATTTCGATAACATCATTATTTATATGAGATATTAGTAAAACCTAAATAATCAAATTTTCTTTAGTGGACAAACTTTTAGTATTTGCAAAAATGGAAATACTCTTAGTATAAAAATATGATCGGAAAGATGTCTAACAAATAATTTTACTGAAGCATTTTATTACACTGCATATTAAAACTCTATAATCTTTATAATTTCACTAAGGCGCAAAGTCATATTATATTTCTACAATTTTAATTTGGCATTTTTGTTTCCGACCAACTTTTTATATTTAGGCCACTGCTGCCCGACAAGCATTTCCATGCTGGGATGAACCGTATTACAAAGCAAGGTTCTATTTAAGTCTTATGGTGCCTAAATCTCTGACGGCAATATCAAATATGGTAAACAAATCTTATCTAATAAATAAAAGACAAATAATTATTTTAATTATTTTCTATAAAAATATATAATAGTATATAAGTATATATTTAATTATATATAATGTATAATTAAATATATATAATGTGTATATAAGAATTGTAAGGAAAAACAAATGCTTTATTAAAAATAATGTTGCCATTCTTAGTTTAAAGAACTAAGATAACCAAATGGGGAATAAAACTATAAAAAAACCAAATGAAATAAAAACAAAGTGCAAGCACAATGGGGAATACGTCAAAATATTTCGTGGGACAACTTTATTCATTTAATTATATTAGATGAATTCATTTAATGTTAAAAATTTAGTATTTATCAACAAATTGACTGCAGGCCTCTACATCAAATTTTTCATCTAATTTGTGATATTAAGCCCGTCCAAAACGAGCGTAAGCTAGACAATAAACTGAAATTGATCAGCTTTATGCCAACTCCAAAAATGTCTACTTATTTGGTTGCATTTGTAATTGGAAATCTGGATCAAATAAGGATTACTGATAGGTATGGAAAGCTTCATTCAGTATATACCATCAAAGACAAGGATGCCAATGTTCACTTTGCATTAAACGTAAGATTTCAGCTTTATTTTTTTATCAAATAAAATGTGTAAATTGTACATAAACCATTTCCTAAATGGTATATAAATTTTTAAAATGTAAAGTATTCTCAAGTTATAAATTCTCTAGTTATACTTCTTTTTACAAAATCAGCGAAATTTGAAAATATGAAAATTTAAAACTTTTAAAGTGTTTTGAAGTCTCCAGAATTGGTTATATATTTATGATATTAAATAAATTTAAAAAAAATTTTGTAAATTGATTTAACAATCATTAATTTTATGTACAAATTTAATAAAGAGTTTGAAAGTCTTTCATCAAATTTTCAATTTCATTTTAATCAAATTTTCAACTGCAAAGCACACACCCCTTCTTTCTTTATCATACTAAGTATGACATTATATCACAATGAATGAAGTTATCCGCAGTCATTCAAACCTCAAAAATGAGTGAATTCGTTCAATGTCTTGGATACGTAGTACGTGGCAACAATGTATTGCTAATAATAAGCAATTTTGTTGAGCCCATATATATTTAATCCTTTTTTCTAATCAAATACTAGAAACTTTTTTAAAACGCCCAATAACATTTTATAATTTTATGTTTCATATTTTTATAGAAACATACTGTCAGCTTTTGAAGGCAACAACATTTTGAAGCTAACAAAGCCAACAATATAAAAATCACAAATATCAACAGGATGAAAGATTAAGAAAAGGTTTTAAAACAAAAACAATGAAATCAAAATTAAAAAATCGAATTAAACTAACAAATTAAATTATATAATTTAATGCGAAATAAAAGTAAAACAAAGTTATCGTTTACAAATAATTCACTGTAATATCTGCTTTATTACGGTTTCTATGAATGTAATTATATTATATTCCTGGTTATATTATAAAAAATAATAAACTGGAGTTATTTTTTCTTTATTGACAAAAACAGAATTTTTCAAATTTGCTAATTTGAAAAATTAGCAAATTAGTGATTTTTATAAAGCTTATAATCGAAATATATTTAAACTTATTGTATTTTTGTTTTTCTGCATTCAAAACAAAAATGTAAAAATTTAAGCAAAATTAATACATCAAAATTTAATTATTATATAATTAAATATCATTATATATATCATAATAATTTAATATATTAATTTAATATATTAATTTATTAAATTAATATGTATTAATATAATTAATACATCAAATTTTTATTTATTTAGCATTATATTATAACATTTTATGAATGTTATACCTTATAGCATATTTTAATCCAAAGAAGTTGTCTCTTTTGATATGAATTTATTTTTCCTTTGGATTTTTAGAAAATACAATTGAAAATATCCATTTATTTATTCTTATAGCTTTGTAAATTTACATAAACGAAGAATGTAAATTAAAGTATACAATCGCTCCTGATTGAGACAGCTGATAGAGAAATAAAAATAAATTTCTGCTTTGATTTACTTTTAATATTTCAAATATATTATTTATATTTTTCATAAAATAGATCACAATCATTTATCTTTTATCCAAAATTACTGAAAATAAAAGTTCGATGTTACAAGATATCTATGTTCTAGATATTTAAAATGTACAATTAGTTAACTGAATAAATTATATTTCTAGAACTCTAATTTGACTATTAGAATATATTTAATAAATCGATAAAAGTTTAAAATGCTAATATTTTTTATTATTATTTTCTATAATATCAATATAACTTTATTATAGTTTAAAGGAACATAGATATTTTTATTCTGTTTTGAAAATATAATAATTTTGATTATAATTTTTATAAAATATGATTTCCTTATTAGAAATTACAAAAGCATTTGAGCTTTTAGCTAAAAATCGATTCGGTGATAAACATTCGATCATTTGACTGATTCTACACAATTTGTACTAAACATAAAATAAAATATGAAGATATTTTCATTTTTAAAACAATCGAAATGTTATAAAATTTAATAAGCTTATATGTTATATTTATAATATGTTTATTATATTTTAATAAAATAGATTCAATAGAATCATATTTTCATATCATAAATATTTGTTTTGTTTATCCAGCATTCTAAATATATATTTTTATATTTTATTAAATGTTATATTATATTTTATATTTGTAAACTTTTCAAGAAAGTAATTTAGCAGCAAAAGTTGTCAAACACTTGTTAATTTAAAGTAATTAATACATTATTTAAAATTTTAGGTGTCAGTAAGAACTCTAAACTTTTATATTCAATACTTTCAAGTTAACTATCCGCTACCAAAGATTGATTTGGTTGCTATTCCTGATTTTGCCTATGGTAATCCTTTCTTAACAACAATTATTGATAAATGTTAATTTTTTTTTTGAATATTCAAATACTTGAGATTGAAATATTTCAACATATTTACATTTTTAGGCATATTTTTATTTGATATAGAGAGATTTCACTATCATTCAAAAGCGTTGTCTATGTGAAAATATTTGCCCAAAACATAGGGCAGTTTAACAATTCAAGAGAATTTATATAATCCTTGCATTTTTACCGTTCGATATTTTACCGTCAGTATTAAAAATATCGTTCGGTATTTTATTACCGTCCTTGTATTTTTACATAACAAATTTATTTATGAAACAAATTCAGATCTGATTTGTCAATAACTTTTAGCGTTTATTCTGTTTAATTTGAGTTTTTCAAACCAACTTTTTAGATAATTATTATGTTTATATTAATTTGCTCAGTTTAAAAATATAAATGAAATAAATAATTCTTAACACTTAAGTATTAAACGCGGTAGAATAAGTTAAATTATTAAGTTAAAAGGTTTATATCTAAGCAAAAATGTCGAGTAAAATTATATATTTTCAAGAAATCATTATATTTTAAAATATAATGATTTTAATGATTTTGGATAATGCTATATAACGGAATATTTTATCTTCAGAAAATTACATAAAAGAAAAATGATATTATTAAATTTAAATTATTAATTTAAATTTAAATTAATTATTAAATTATTAAAATTTACAAATTTTTATAAATGCATCGTATGATTCATTTGATACTAATGATGATTACATTAAATAAATTGAATTTTCGAATCCATAATTTATAATAGCTAGCCAATGAGCAAATAGATATCAGCATGATTTATACTCTCATTTTCATGTAGACTGGTTGGAAACAATCACATGAGTCAACGTGCTAATAATTAAGTCGGTCATTTGGTGACGGGGTTTGTGCAAATACCCAAAACCTACTCTCATCAAAGTACAATATAATCTTAACTAGCATGTATTAAGGTAGCAGAAGTGACAAATAAATGAAATCAGTTAAATGAAAATATCTATTTTTCTAAAAAATCTATAAATAAGACAGTATAAACTGATATTAAATATTGAATTAATATTTTTATATATTTATATTTTTATAAAAAACTGTAATTTTTTTAATATGCTAACAGAGGTTAGCGAAATATCAAAAATAATTTCTTCTTTTCTTTGATCCAGCTCCAATAATTATTTATCAATAATAGATCATTATCAACTATTCACTAATTTGCTTTTCAAAATTTAAAAATTCGTATTCATTAAATTAAACTCATATAAAATGTCATTACAGTGATACTCATATGTTGTACAACAAATAAATTCTTTAATATCATTAATTACCGATAAATTGATCACGTATTAACTAAATTATGCTTTAGGTGGGTATCATTTTTTCAATAATGATCTCCCAATGATTCCACATATCCAATAAGGTTATTAGCGATTTAATATAAATGACTTTGGAAGATTGTTTGCAACCGCAACTTTTCACGGATCCCATTTCCGGCAAATCAGTTTTTAAAGTTATATAAATATTTAAATATTGAAAATAAAATAACTGAAAGATAATATTAAACTATAAGATAATATTTAACTATAAGATAAACTATAAGATAATATTAAACTATATCATATTCAAAAAAATATTAAATAATATTAAATAATATTAAACTATAAGATAAACTATAAGATAATATTAATATCATATTCAAAAAGAGAATAATTTATTCATGTTAAATTTCTTGTTGAACGTAATGATTAAATTTTAGATTGATTTTTATAGGCGCAATGGAAAATTGGGGCCTAATTACATTCAGAGAAGAATACCTGCTTGCTGATGAACACAATACGACGCAAGAGATGCTTCAGTCAATTGCTTTAATAATTTCTCATGAAATAGCTCATCAATGGTTTGGAAATCTTGTTACAATGGTATTATTTGATTCAATATTTTATTTTATAAATTAACATAAATATGATTTTGTTTAATAAATTTCAAAATCAAAATTAAAATTTATAATGCTTATTTTGTAGTATTAAAGAAGTATATAAAATGCAAATAAAGAAAATAATCCGTATCAATTTAAATGATTTTTATAAAAAAGATAATGCTAATTACTTATATAATGTAATTATGTAATTCCTCAATGTAATTCCTTTTACTTCAGTGATTCCTTATATGAAAAATTAAATTCTTTATTTAAGAATTTTATGTGAGGCTTGAGATTCTTTATATTAAGATACATTTCATCACTTGCATAAAATCCGCACCAGATCGAAACCAACAATATTTCCTTAATATTAATATCCGGTATCCCATATACTGCAGGATATTTATCCCCATACTGTGGCCAAATATCCCACATATTTGGCCTTTCGTGAAAAGGTCAAACTCGATGAAGTACATTATTATGCCGAATTAATGTTACTAGAAACTTGAATCTCATAAGAAGTGATTAATTATAATCACTTCATAATCACTTAAAAAGTGATTATGAACCTTGAAGATAATAATGAGCCTTGCTCATAATCAAGATTCTATTGATCAATTGTACAAATGTTTTGCAATGACAGGACAGATAACTCAATTACTGGGAACCCACTTAAAAAGCTTTATTTATAACTAACTCATACTGAAAAACTACGCCATTAGTTTCAATTTGAGAAATAGCTAGAGAAACATAAGGCAATAAATTTATTTACATCTAAACAACAGAGTATTATTTTAGCTACCAGATGTAAATCAAGTTAAATGACTTAATTGTTAGTGTTGTAGGTTTTATTTTCGTCCTTCATTGTATTTGACATGTAAATCAGTATGCAAATATGTATATGCTTATATGTTTTAATTTATAACAAAACAATGTCCAAATTACATAACATTTTCAAGCTAAAACCTTAGTTAAATGAATGTTCTGAATCGTGATTTAAATTATATAATATTTTTATTAATTTTAATTTTATTTTAATTGTTTTTTATTAATTATTAATATTAATTTTTATTAATATTTATTAAACAACTGATACTTTAATTTATAAACCGTTTAATTTATAATCAAAAAATTTAACTTTTTAATTTGTAAAAGGTTCCCACAAATAGGTCCATCAAATAATGAATATTTTCTTAATCATGAATTCAATTAGTATAATGAATCCGTGGAATAAAACTTTATTTAATAATCTATATTTTCCCTAAACATTTAATATATGAAATATTATTCCTTAAATAATATTTCAGGCAGTGACAAGATAATAAATTATTGTAATCTATGTATCTAGTAGAGAAGAAATATATTGTCTCTATAGTATCCTCAAAGAATGACTTTGAATCAAAATTCAAGAGCCTTCTATTCTCATGACGTTATGTCAATGTTCCTTAATATTGATATAACTATAATGTGATATAACTCTTGACATAATGCACATGGTGCATTATGTCAAGAGTTATATCACATCATATATTTAATTTAGACTGTTAATTTTATTCCATTCTATCATGTGAAAGTTATTATCTGTATAATATTATGATATTAACATTATTATATAATATTAATAATATTATAATATAATATGTAATATCATAATATTATAATATTATTATATGATTATTAGTTGTTGTAGGATAATATTATATTTAAAAATATCAGTTTTCGTTTAATTATTAATTTATAACAAGCCAAGTAATTGTATTTTAATATTAAGTTTTATTGATTTGAATATTTGTTTTTCGAATATTTCGAACTTGATTTTTTTGTGCCTTTTAATGTGACTGTTTTCAATTGCAATTCCTAATTATCGAATTCCTGATTATTTGTTTCTAATTTTAGCGTGTTTTTTCGAATATTTTGAATTTAATTTTTTTTGAGCTTTTTAATTTAACTTTTTTTAATTACAATTCCACAATTTCCTTAATTTTCATAAATTTTCATTTATCCTTTTACGTTTTTACGATCTCATCAGCTGATGACCTAGACCTTCATTTAACGTTTCGGCTCTTATTATCTGATTTCTCCGTACACTTAAGCTCATCGGATTTGTACTCAGGACGTCTGTATCACGATTCAACGCTACATCCACTATGCTGGGTGCTCCAGTGGTGTAGATATACATTTCTGTATTTTACTTTTGGTAGGGGATCGTATTCTAAGAGTCCATTAGAAACCTACCTAGTTATGTGATCCGCTAGCCGGATCACATTAGTAGCGTCCTGTTGTATCAAAAATAAGATCAATACCTGTGAGGATAATATTGTGCCACAACCAGAAGAATTTCAGCTCATAGATGCAATCAAGTATAATTAAAAACATTCATTGCAAGGGGCAGACAGAAAAACCAGTGATCCGGCTAGCGGATCACACAACTAGGTAGGTTTCTAATAGATCGTTAGAATACGATCCCCTACCAAAAGTAATATATAGAAATGTATATCTACACCACTGTAGCAGCTGGCATAGTGGATGTAGCGTCGAATCGCGATACAGACATCGTGAGTTCAAATTTTGCAATAAATCTAATTTCTTCGTTCCTGAATATTTACAAAATTTAAAAAATGTTTGATTGTTTTATATTTGACCGGGATGTAGGAATAATGCGGTGTTTCGAGAAAATAAGCTTAAATTAAAAATCATGAATTTTAATTAACTTGGGCACAACACAAAATGTATGTGTTTATAAATCTATTCAAACATACGATATTTCCTATTCTCAGTAAATACTACTGCCTTCGGAACAGGAAGAGAAATGTCATCTAAACCAAACACATCGTCAAGAAATGTGCTTAGGCTCTTCTGAGTCGATCAGTTTCAGCTATGGAATTCAAGGTAGCAGTACAAACTCTCGTGTCTTATACTGCTCTGGAATTGTCTAACCTGACTTTACAGTCAACTGATATTGATCAGGCGAGGATCAACATTCTTCAGGCGACGTTTCTTTCGCCTATAATTTTCATTTATCTTTTATATGAAAATTATAAAAATGATTCATTGTAATTATCCAAAATATTTACAAAACATTCTTTTAAATTGTTGATATTAGTATAATATTGATATATTTTTAAATATTGATATTAGTATAATATTTATTAGTATAATGTTGTACATTATACTATGATTTTATGATATATTTTTAATTATTAATTTTACTTTTTATTGATTATATTTTGTTTTTGAACATAAACGTCACGTTAAAATTTAGTTACTTTCAAAGTAACATGATTTCCGCACTGCTGCATTATAAAATGTAATTAAGTTATGGAACATGGTGGTAAGACTTAGCGCAATATAAAGGGATAATAATATGCAATAAGATATTTATTCCAACAATTTTAGCATGCGTTTATATCAGTACTGGCATTATATATGGTATATAATGGCATTATGTATGGCATTATATATGGTATACATCGTATATAGCATTATACTATATTATATTGTAATATTATAATTTATTCGATTAAAAAGTATTTTCAATAAAAATTTTAAAAATTTCAAGATATAAACTATCATTATCAAATGCTTGGCGTTTGAATTTTTGTCCACTAAGGGCATGTTATCAATTATAATTATATAATATGATTATTCAGATGGTCTTTCGACAGTGCCTGCGAGATATTTGTTTTTAAATAGTTGATAATGATCCATTATTTATAAATAATTATTGGAACTGAATCAAAGAAAAGAAGAAATTATTTTTGATATTTCGCTAACCTCTGTTAGCATATTAAAAAAATTACAGTTTTTTATAAAAATATAAATATATAAAAATATTAATTCAATATTTAATATCAGTTTATACTGTCTTATTTATAGATTTTTTAGAAAAATAGATATTTTCATTTAACTGATTTCATTTATTTGTCACTTCTGCTACCTTAATACATGCTAGTTAAGATTATATTGTACTTTGATGAGAGTAGGTTTTGGGTATTTGCACAAACCCCGTCACCAAATGACCGACTTAATTATTAGCACGTTGACTCATGTGATTGTTTCCAACCAGTCTACATGAAAATGAGAGTATAAATCATGCTGATATCTATTTGCTCATTGGCTAGCTATTATAAATTATGGATTCGAAAATTCAATTTATTTAATGTAATCATCATTAGTATCAAATGAATCATACGATGCATTTATAAAAATTTGTAAATTTTAATAATTTAATAATTAATTTAAATTTAAATTAAATTAATTTTAAATTAATTAATAAAATATTAATTAAATCAAAATTTATATAAAAAGTTCAAAACGATCGCCGACATTTGCTTTGGGCAGGTGCTGCTTTTATTAGCGATAACCAGCTGCTTTCACTGTCGTTTGAATTTTCGACACGATTTGGGCAACTTTTGAGGGTGCACAAAACGCAGTAAGAAAGGATAATTCAAAATAGTTTAGAAATA
Source organism: Pomphorhynchus laevis (assembly GCA_012934845.2). Taxonomy (NCBI): domain Eukaryota; kingdom Metazoa; phylum Acanthocephala; class Palaeacanthocephala; order Echinorhynchida; family Pomphorhynchidae; genus Pomphorhynchus; species Pomphorhynchus laevis. The sequence continues at coordinate 13,912 of WNNJ02002427.1, forward strand.
TATTTTTAATTCAAAATAAATAATTTGAAAAAATTAATAAAATAAAAAATAATAATGAAAATTACTATAAAATTAAATAAAGTATTAAAATAGAAAAGATTATTTAAACAAAAGAATCGTTTACAACATATTTACAAAATATTTAAAGTTTCGTCAGGTTTATAATTCGTCATAATAATATTGGAGTTTTTATGAATGTAATAGGCCTCAAGAATTTTTCTATTTAAACAATTGGTTTATTTTGCTAAAACAACAGTATTATTATAGTCAATATTGTGATCTAATTTAAACTATGGTTTACACTTGCGCTACTTAGGCCCTTTTTGAGTGTGTATTTGTGTTGTTTTAATCTAGTCTCTAATGGTTGGCCTATTTGGCCCACATATATTTTATCGCATTCTAAACAAGAAATTTTATAAGCAACTACATCATTATCATGTTTGGGTTTCTTTTTTAAAATGTTGTGTAACTTCGGTATTTTACTATTATCCAAAACAATATTTGAAGTATTTAATGTTTTATTGTTTGAAACAAATCATTTGAAATTAATATTCCAAAAAATATTTATAAATGGTAATCCTATGTATTTATTTTCTCGTTTTTGGCCAAAAACAAACATGTTCATCCTTTTTGCTACTTTTGTAGAAAGTCTTATTAATTGCCCATGATGGAAAACCGTTTTTATCTAATAGAATTCTAATTATCTTATTATTTGTTTCAACCTTATTTATATCGGAAGCAATCATCTTACTTCGTAAAAACAAAGAATTGACAGCAGATATTTTCCAAGATAATGGGACATTGCTATTCCACGAAACAATATTTAAATTATTTAAATTTTTATAATAAACGGATGTTTTTAAAATATCATTTGATGTTTTACTAACGACGACATCTAAAATTGTTAATCTATAATCTAATTCAAAATTCAAATTTAAATTATTTGAATTTTTTAATAGACGGATAATAATTATTTTTCAATGAAAATATAAATTTCATATTACAGTAATTAATATTTTAACAGCAAGTTTGATCATTCAATTTATTATCAATTTATTAGTTTTTGAGAAAGCTATGAAGAAAATGTTTTCCAGTTACTAAGAAAATATATTCTTTATTTAATAGGCTATATTTCGGTGATTTGTTAGGATTTGTTGATTATTCGCCCGTAATATATAGATAAAGCGATATAAGTAATAAGCGATAAATTCGCTCGTGAAAGAAACAATATTGTCTTTGAAATGCTAGACTTAATTAACTTTACATTACCGATTTCATTAAAACAGCAATTATGTTTTAGCAATGGTGGACGGATATATGGCTTAATGAAGGATTTGCAACATGGGCACAATATTTTTGTGTGGATTACTTATTTCCAGAATTTGACATATGGACACAGTTTACAGTGCAGTGTATGAAACCAGCAATGGAAGCTGATATGCTGCCCAGCTCTCATCCTATCGAGGTACCTGTTTTATAGATATATTAATTGTTTTCTACATTATTAAAATGAGCTTATCGAATCTTTTGTAAAATTATATGTGTGCCATCAACGAGCTACTCACATTCGTAAGTAGCTCGTTGATGAGCTACTTAAATTTAAAATTAATGATTTCTTTTAATTAATTAGCAAACTCCGTTTAATTGATTTAATAAATCATTTAAAACACTTTCAGGATTCTAGTAAACAGTTTATTCTCGGCAATGATGATTGGTATTTATTTTTAATTTGAAGACACTCTAACGACAGTGCAAGAGCATTGAAGTTTAAATCAATTGATTTTATCAAATTATGTAAATTATGTAATAATATCCTCAATTAGTTAATAATGTAATTATGTCTATAATATTTTGTTATCATATTGTATTTGTCTTCGTAATAATTCTTATTGGCATAATGGTAAGTATATTTATGAATAGTAAATATTTGCACTTAAAATGTAATTAATAACCTTAATTTAATTATACGTCATCGTAACATAATTGGTTTATTATAATTATATAGAAAACTACAGCTTTAATTACGAAATCAATACGTCATCATAACGAAATCAATTCTTCGTTGATAAAGAATAATCATTTCAATAACATACATTATGGAAAGTCCACACAATTTATTTCTTCAATGTCTTTTTTAATTATAAAAAAGTTTAATTAGATAAATGTTTTATTTTGATGAAATATTTTTATAATTTCAAATATTTTTGTCATCGTGTATCGATAGGCACATCGGTGAATCATTACATATTATATATAAATATAATTTGTTAATAATTATATAATATATTATATTAAGTTTATAATATAAATAAAAACTTTAATAAATTAAATAATTTCAAATATTTTTGTCGTAATGTATTTTATTTGCAAATCGCTTAAGTAAGCGGGTAAAGAGATGTATTCTTTGACAATGGCCAAAATTTAAGTTAGCTCTATATTTGAGCATGCATAATCAAAGATATTTTAAGTAATTCCAAAACCTAATGAGAAATAAACAAACTTGCTTTGTTACGATCAGTGTAAGTCGTAATTAATATTTTAACGGCAAGTTTGATCATTCAATTTATTATCAATTTATTAGTTTTTGAGAAAGTTACCAAGAAAATGTTTTCTAGTTACCAAGAAAATATATTTTTTATTTAATTTCAGTGATTACTGCCATCATCAGACATTTTGACAAAAACAAAAACATTTTGCAATCTTTTCAATTTTTGTACACTTTTTTATTTTTATCTGTTTGATGATCGTGATACAATCACCGAAATAAAGCCTTCTAAATAAATAATTTATTTTCTTATCTTAGAAAATATAAAACATTATAAATTGAACGAACTCGTCGTGACGATAGTTACTTAGTCACGGAAATAAAACGTTTTATATGAAAAAATATCTTTATCGTTCCCTAACAAATGCGGGAATTTCTATTTTTCTAATTGACATTTATAATATTATAAATGTAAAATATTACATTTATAATATTAGTATATAATATGAAATTATATTGGTATATTAGTATATTTAATAGTTATTAGTCTATAAATATTAGTAATACAGTAATAATTATATGATATTTGTTGTAATATTTATATAGCAATATATAAATATAGTATACATTTATATATTTATTAACTGACATTTTTATTGAATGTAACAATGTTTTTGTTGTTTTTTTATAGATTTTTAAATCAGCCCATAGAATTCGTAATCTCCTATAAATATCTTGGATTTCATCTAACCTCTGCGTTGTCATTTCATTTGCACTGGAACAAAAAGCTTGTAAGATTTTCTCATCAACTTTCGCTTTTACGAAACTGCCTAGTTTATCCTTACAAGGTGTACTACATTTCTTTAAAGTGATTCTAGAACCCATGATTACTTATGCGCTTCCAGTCATCTGGTCTGACTTTTCGATCTACAATTTCAAACAACTTGACTCCTGTAAATGGCGCTTTGTCAAAAAGGTACTCGGCTTGTCACAAAACATTCACTCCACTCCACTTTATGTTCTAACGTCGATCCTACCTTTATCAATAGACTACCAACAACGTATTTGCTTATCAAAATCACCGGCCTTCCAACAGCACTTCCAGGAGTTCACAGAGAAGATCAATGTTGCCGATCCCGAAATAACCACAGCAGCCACTATACTACAACCTCTTTGGCAACAACCTCAAGCCACCAAAAGACCTATCATCGTTCGCAACTACCTTCACGCATCTATCTCTCATATATTCTCTTGTCCAATTCTTTCAACAATTCTCCTTCGTAAAATCGATTCAATACTTGTAGATTCAACAATAATCAATCAACACTTACATGCAGCCTGATGCTATAAAAACGCCTCCAAGTCAAAGTCAACGATCCTACAAGTAAAATATCACCCCAGTTGTGACTATTATTTAAAATATTTTGCTTTTAACTTATGTAATTCATGTAACTTTTGCTATCAGCCCCAAGCCGAGAGGCTGCAGTAATAAATAATTTCTTAGATTAAAATTATTTTTTAGCTACTATTTATTAAATATTATTTTAATATTCAAATTATTATAATATTAAATTATAACTTATTTTACAATTATTTCTTTGTCTGTATCTGATGAGTGACAGTAGTCATTAAAATATATACCCTTAAATAACGAATTTATATTCTTGGTTCCAAGAGAATTTTTCTGTTATAAAATACAAAAGATTTTAGATTTAGAGAAGAGTTTCAATTTTTCTGTTATACACAAGAATAGTTTCGATTTGGGGATATATGCATTTATTATCATGTTTATTGCTTAGATTATTTATTGCTCGTTTTAGATTTCGTACATATAATCAAGTGGGAATATTATTCTATTAAAGTATGTTTTTTATGATCTTTTTATTTTCTTTTAGACATTTTAAGTTGTGATTTTTAATTTTATCGATAATACTCAAAGGTACTTCAAATAAAAGTCCATTGATCCTCTTACTGTTTTGAATCAAATAAAATTATATTTCGAAATAAATTATATAATTGGAACCAAAAAGTTTTTACTTTATAACATCCACAAAATATCAAATCGGCATTTTAATAGTTTGTTATTATCATCAGGAAGACAAATTCTCGTATAAGCTAGTTTTACTTAAAGGCTTTTAATTTTCGAAGATATCTTATAAATCTTGTTAATAAGATCGCTTTCAGTAAAGGTTTATTACAAAATATTTATTTACTTTAGTTAGGTCTTCAAAAGCATATATTGCCACAAATATATAAATTAACAGTGCTGTCATATTGTTTAGCATTATCGTTCAATTATAATTAATAATTCTAAAATTATTTCGGTTTAAAATAATTATTTTACCTTAAAAATATAAGTAATTACCAGTGTAATTCAAGAAACGTATTTTTAATCATCAATTCATAATTTTAAATGATTTTCAGTTTCATTAATTGGTGTCAATGAATTAGATATTTTAAAATTTTAGGCAGAAATAAAGTCCACTGTTAATATACTTGAACTATTCGACATCATATCATATTGTAAAGGAGGGTCTCTAATACGCATGTTGATTGGTATAGTGGGACCTTCAGTAGGTGCAATACTTTAATCTAATAATAACATTCGCAAGCAATTTCGAAGGTGTTTCAATTAAAACTTCAAAATTATCTACGTAAATATCAATACAATGTGACGTCAACATCAGATATGTGGTCGATGTTCAAAGATGTTAACAAAACAGAGTCAATAGCGACTATGATGTCAACTTGGACAAAACAACCAGGATTTCCTGTAATATTTGTATGTATTGCAGCAATCGTTTGAAAATTAAAAATCATTTACTAAAAATTTATTTGAAATTTGAATTTTAAATATAAGATTGTTGTGGACATTTAAATGGTAAATTATTCAACCGCCGATTTTTAAATAATCACTCTAGCTTTCAAGCATTATAATATACTTTATAAGTTGATATCTGTTACATTGTATAATAATAAAAGGTAAATAGTACGTAAAACATTAGCATTTTGAAATAGCTATTTTACATTAAACAATTCCCAAGCTTGGGAAGTGTTGACATATTGTTAAAGCATTCGTTTGATGACGTGTTTAATGACGTGTTTTTAATGTTGTGTTTACTTACTAGCGCATTACGAGTAAAATATATAATTAAAATATACTCAAATATATCAAATTAATATATACTCGAATGACAACTAGTCATTCGAGTTTCATTGTTAATGGTCTTAATGGTCTCAATCGTTAAGGATTTTGCTCTCAGCGATTTTTTCATAATTCCGTTAATTTGCTAAATCTCTCATGTCATTTTTAGCAGAAAATCTTTAAATAAATCATATCTAGTAAATAAGTTTAGAAATAACAATGTCAGTAAATATAAAATAAACAATGAAATAAAGATACAGTATATGTAAAATAGCTTTCATATTTGTAAAATAACACATTTTTAAATAGCAAACATTTAAAATAAAATTTTTACAAATAAAAATAATATAAATAATCAAAATAATATAAAGTATATAAATCAATCTATCCATCAGAAATATAAAATGTGTTTCATTCAGGTAGATCAGATACTGTTGGACAATGCAACAAAATTATGCTTCTATCAATATCGTTTAACATACTCATCTCAGAAATTCCTGGATAGATCATTGTGGATGATTTCAATTTTAATAAGTGACTCCAACGGCAATAAGGAAACTAAGATTTTAAGCAGGCGTAGCGGCTCAAAAATAATAAAGGGTAAAAGTAACTGGATTAAGGTAATTAGAGAACTTTAAACTTAATTTTAATTAATGATAAAATTAAAATTCAATCAATAAATACTTATATATTTAGAACCGTAGAATTCGTCATCTGGATCGTTTTTAACAATAACCTTATTTAACAACACTAAACTATTTAATGTCCATTGTAAAATCTACGGAAATTACAGTTTAATATCTGTTAAGTCATTTTAGCCGCCAGGCGTTTCAAAACATAAATTCTAAATATCTGATGCTATATAGTAACATAATATAAAGTGTTAAGTGAATATCAATTACAAATCATATAATTGAAATTCTCCGTTTGATAAATGCTGCTCTTTCATTGACCGAAAACAGAGAAAACCGCAATCGTGTATTTGAAGATCACTCCATTTTATTTTCATTGTTAAAATTTGGACTAGTTTGAAACCGAATGATCTTGGCCTTACGAATCAATAAGTCTTAATGTTTTAAAGACGTATTTGTGCATCATAAAATAAACATAATATTTTAAATAAATTAAACATATTTTCACTGATTGTCTGTAAAAACATAGGTTTATAAAACGCATCTTTGCGTTTCACATTCAAATTCTATTAGAATAAAATTATAAATAATTAAACAAATTTATATAAACATTTTAATTAATTCCTATTAAAATGTTATTTAAAAAGTTTATTAGAATGCTTATGCGAATTTAGTTTGAAGATATTTCTCTGTATAAAATTACCTACAATTGAACATACTTTCAATAAAATGACCACTAAATTATAAATTTAATTCAAACTGCTACGAATATTCTTTTACAAAATTTATCGTATAAAATAAATTTATTCGATTATTATTTAAATTATAAATTTATTATTAATTACTTAAATTTACTCAAATTTTTTAATTAAAATTAATGCAGTTTGAATTTAGATAAATGCTGGAAAAGTTGGTTTTTTTGTTGTATCGTATTCTCACGATATGATGATAAATATAGTAAACAATCTGCATAGACTAGATTCAGTTGATAGGTTTGATATTCAAGCGGATACCTTCTTGATGTGTTTACCGGGACTTCGTACATTTTCACAATATCTTGAACTTTTGAAAAGCTACGAGCACGAAGATAATCTTATAATATGGCAAGATATCATACTAAACATTAAGCGTATCAGGCAGATTGTTTCAAATATGAACGACAAAACCATGATATATCTTCTGAATACAATTGTCGCAAATCTTCTAACAAATATAGTGACGAAGTGTGATATTCTCGAAATGAATGAAACGTATGAAGATTACCGACAAAATAAATCAGGTTTGTTTTCAGTTCATATTATATTTTATGTAATATATAATATATTATATTTAATATAATATTAATTAAAAAATTATCAATAAATTAATAATTTATAAAATAATTACAATTTTTTTTATTATATAATCAACTTGTCTATGGACAAAGGACTTTTCAGAAAAACACGAAATACTTCCATATTTAATATTATATAAGTATTTACATTTCTTAGATTATGATCTCTAATTGAAGCCTTACACATGAAAAAATCTAAATAAGCTATCTCTAAGCTTAACACCATATTAAACAATCAATCACCTTCATATTTCCATAAATATGATTTTATCGATAAATCAGGCAGCTCGTTTTGACTTACATTTGTTCAATAATGTTTTGAAGTAAACAAGATGGATTCGGAAACAAACCCAATGATTTTTACTGAGGGAGCAGGTTAAGGAACACCATTTGATCATTTAAACTATATTGGGACTCGTTTTATAAAGAAGAAAACTCATAGAGAACCCAATGTGAAGAATTCTAAAGCTTCTTTTGTATAAAAAATTGAGTTTGATAAAATACGTTACAAACCACAACCAATGCAGTTAAATGGTTTTAATTCTATCTCAATCTAGAATATTTGCTTTTAAGTTTCAATGTTTGTGACTTATTATTTGTGACTTGTTTATTGAATTATCTTATTTATGTCTGAATAATTTATGTTTTTTCAATTCAGTATTGTATATCATTTTCCGTTTTTTCTATATTTCAAACGGAACTTCAAGCGCAATTTGAGGCAATTACGCCTTTGATACTCTTTGATGATTCTGCTAAAATAATTCTTTATTATTTTAGTTGATATTTGTTTAAAATAAATGCAATTGAAATTTTTTGATAGCTCATTTACAATGACATTTGTAATAAAAATAATGTATGAATTGTCCTGAAATATTTATGCTTTAATCTTAGCTCGATAATATATCCTTTGTTGCATGCAACTAACTAGGTACATATCCAAGATGGTCCTAATATTGGCATGATATAAAATTATACGTTTTATACGTTATAGAACGGATATTAACTGGATTTCATTATTTATCTCAATAACTTTTAAAATATCGTTTAGCTGGTGAGCGCAGATCTGAGATTCAGGCTTTAATACTCATCGAGGCAGGAATATCCGGTGATAGTCGTACTGAAAAACATATTCGAAACGTTGTCGATGACATATTCACAGGAAAAAATATCAGTCTTGATCAGGATCAATTCAAGGTCGTTGCTTCAATTGCGTCTTATCATAATTTTGCTTACATAGCAGACTATTTGATGAACGTAAGTTAAGAAAAAATTCAATGTAAAAAATAATGTTAATAATAAAAAAATTCAATAATAATTCTAATTATTTTATTTATTATAAGAATTAATATTAGAATTACTGAAATTAAGGTATTGGAATATAGTTGGTGATATAGTGAATAAAACTGATTAGAAAAAAGTATAAAAACTAGTCCATCTCAACGGTTGATCACACGTGTTGCTTATAACCAGCATTGATGATTGTGGGCAACGTACATAGATAAGAAAATTATCCACATAAATCCACAAATGTATATGGATAACAAATTTTACAATACTATTTTTAATTTTATTAAACAAAACGTCGAGTCAATCTACACAGATCAATAACGTGTGTTTAAAAAATGCATACGTAAACAAAAAAACTTGCATTTGAATAAACACATGCATGTCGAAACGGATATCGATTGACTCGTATACCATTAGAGGCTTTCTAATTATTCCGACAAAATACTATAATACAACTAAGAGCTAATCAAAATAAAATCAATATTATTTCATTATATCAATAAAATATAATATCTTATTAATTTGTAACATTAAATATATTATATCTACATACAAAATAAATGCATATAGATTAATAACCGAACTGATTTCTGAAATCTGATTGGGAAAAATCTGATTAGGCAAAAATCTGATTGACTTTTGAAATCTGATTGGGCAAAAATAAGTAATTAAAATATTAAATGCGAATCTAACGAGTTAATATTACATGCAACACTGCACTGATTTCATTAAAAATCGTGATACTGATTAAATTGCTTATCAAAGGTTATTTTTACTGAAATGTATTTGTTTTAACGTTCTAAAAGATTTTATATTTTACAGATTAACCTGAAATCATCCAAGATTTTTAATTTTATAACAAATTACAAAATATAATGTATATAGATACACATTTCCAAATACTTAGATTTAAATTAGAGAGCTCAGTCGGGAATCGAACCCGAGGCCTAACATAACAAAGCAAAAACCATACCAGTAGACATCTAAGCCTTAATATATATATTTTTAATTTGTGAAATATTAGATCTCGAAAATGTTTGGGTTAAAAATCTGATTGTGCAAAAATCGGTTGATTTTTGAAATCTGATTGTGCAAAAATCTGATTGATTTTTAAAATCTAATTGGGCAAAAATAAGTAATTAAAATATTAGATGCAAATCTAACGAGTTGATATTCCCTGCAACACTGCACTGAATTCATTAAAAATCATGATACTTTAAAGGGCTAATCAGAGGTGATTTTTAATGAAATGTATTTGTTTAAACTTTTTAAAAGATTTTATATTTTACAGATTAATTTGAAATCATCCAAAATTTTTAATTTTATAATAAATTATAAAATATAATGTATATCGATACTCATTTCTAAATACTTAGATTTGAATTTAAGGGCTCAGTCGGGAATCGAACCCGAGGCCTCTCGCACCCAAAGCGAGAATCATACCACTAGACCACTAAGCCGTAATATATTTACAATTTGTAAAATATTAGATCTCGAAGATTTTTGTGTTAAAAATCTGATTGTGCAAAAATCATATTGATTGTTAAAATCTAATTGGGCGAAAATAAGTAATTAAAATATTAGATGCGAATCTAACGAGTTGATATTCCCTGCAACACTGCACTGAATTCATTAAAAATCATGATACTGATTAAATTGCCTATCAAAGATTATTTTTACTGAAATGCATTTGTTTTAACATTTTTTAAGATTTTATATTTTACAGATTAATCTGAAATCATTCAAGATTTTTAATTTTATCATAAATAATAAAATATAATGTAAAGAGATACTAATTTCTAAATACTTAGATTTGAATTTAAGGGCTCAGTCGGGAATCGAACCCGAGGCCTCTCGCACCCAAAGCGAGAATCATACCACTAGACCACTGAGCCTTCAAATATTTACAATTTGTGAAATATTATATCTCGAAAATGTTTGGTTAAAAATCTGATTGGGCAAAAATCTGATTGATTAATGAAATCTGGTACGGCAAAAATAAGTAATTAAAATATTAAATGCGAATCTAAAGAGTAGATTTTAAATAATACAACACTGATTTCATTAAATAAATGCATGTGTATATTTATAATTTATATAATATATTTAGTATATTTTTATTTATAATGTTATGTTATATGTTCTGGATCAAGTGTTGTGTTATCGGGTTTTAGCTCTTATTAATCGAATCAACAAGATTTATCTTTTTAATAAATCTAAGTAAAAAATTAGTCTATATAAGTAAATATAGTTAATAAGTTAGTATTTTAAAGATGTCGCGTATTCTAATTTACAGATTAAGGTTGAATCCATGACACCGATTCCAACTAGTTTAATTGGAGTGGTCAGTAGCGTTGTCACGCCATTTTAAAAAATTTCGTTGTGTCAGCGTCGCTAAAACTTTGTCTACAATAACCTTTTTTAGTCGAAACAATTGCTGTTTATTGCACTTAACTGTTCTTAAAAATTGAAACAATTTCCATTGAAATAAATGAGAAAGCCCAGCAAAAGCAACATGAAGAACGATTTTGCAAATATCTACAAGTCGGTGCAACATTAATGCCCATATCTCTATACGTTACCCAATGGTATTTTCTATGAAATTCTCTTTAACATTTGCCAATCCTAGTATATCAATATCGTCATGTTTCACTAAAATATTTATTAATCTCTTAATAGTTTCTGTGTTCCTTTGATGCCTAAGAAAAATTGTCTTTGCGGAGTTGACAAAATAACCATATTTTGGACCATCTTGTTTAAGCATACTCCATACCTTTCCAGTTTCTTTATTGGACCAATAAAGTTTGCGTCGTCTGCATACCATCGCTGTGTTATATTTGGACATGACTTTTTTGATACGACGTATTAAAGGCAGTAATGACGTCGCAAATATCGCCATTGCAAATGAATCTCCCTGTATTATACCATTCAGTGGATAAATTGATTCATCGCCAAGTACTAGTTGGGCATCGATAAAATATATATTTTCAAATGCTCTAGCCAACGTGGGACATACCACAATGCAACAAGGAATAGCTAATGTACGGTTTAAGCGATTGAAATCATTTGTTGCGTCGATTGATATTAATATAAACGAGGGACACCTATTGGATTTTTCTCTAAGGAAATGTATAGTAATTCTATTTCACTGCGTTAGGAATCACATAGTTGATCAGCATTCACAACGTTCTGTAGGATACATTTTATTTTTTCTAGGATTGCCTTGAAAATTATTCGTCAGCAAACATTAGCCACGCCAATCGCACGGATTCCTCCGTTGTTCTTAGGAATAGCAACCAACCTACACGCAACAAATAGTTAAAGTACCTCCGGTTTGATAGGTTTAACCGAAGGATTAATATGTTAAACCTAATTATAATTCATAATTATCCCTATAATTCATATCCTAGGGATATGAATTATTTATCAATATATAACTGATCTAACGGAATATTTTAATTTCAATTTTTAATACGAATATTTTATAATGAAATTTTGTTCATTTAGATAAGTCGTCAACGTGTCTCAAAATATTCGAGAAGAAGCATTTATGCTGCAATGGGATTCATCCGAGAGCCTGTCATGCTATGGAAACTTCTTGATTTTAATTTTTTTAGTGTATGTGAGTTTATTAATTTTATTTGTAATTATAAACGATTTTTGTATAAAATTATTAAAATTGTATTTTTTATATTATTGTTATATTGTTATGTTATTATAATATTATTTTATTGTTCTGTAACAAAGACAAAATAAAATTGATTTTTTATTTAAAAAATATCGCATTATTAATGCGATAAATATTTTTCATTAATTTATACGAACTAAGAATTTTATTACAAAATATGTAGATGCCATAATATTTCGATCTTCCTGCTAAATTGGGCAAACGTATTGAATAATTTATATTCAAATTCATTTCTCATTTAAGAATGAACTCAAATTATATTAGAGATAACGCTTGTTACCTTTGTTTGCCTTTCAGTTACTAATTACACTTGAGTTCTACACTATAAATCCAAGCATATGATTATTGCATCGTTGTTTTTCAATAGATTTGAGAGAAAATTGCAGCTAGTAATTAATTTATTGTATTTAATAATTTAATTAATTAAATTTAATTAAATTTATTTAATTAATTTAATTGTAAAGTTTACAACAACTTTGTTGTGAACTTGTGCCAGTTGACGTTTTGACAATCATCAAGGAAATGCAATATTTGTTTATCATATTTGAGCCATATATTCAAACGATGCAAACCACTCCTATATTCAGATAATTTACTGTTTAATTAAGTCATTTTAATATTTCAAAATACTTTGAGTTATTTATTTTCTTCTAATAAATTGAAGTTTTGTAGAGAAAAATAATTTTAAACTTTATTATTAAATATAATTTTCAGATTGTGATTTTCAGTTGGTACGCTGGATGTTAAGTACATATTTAATTATCAAATTTAAAATAATCTTATTATAGGATAACGAATCACAAACATACATACTTGACCGGCTTTAAATCATTCTTTATCCTTAATCAGTCTTTGTACAGGTCAATGACTGAAAAATACTGATCTCGAGACACCTAAAGATTAATTATGGTTGGATACACTGATATAGACTGCACGAACATTTTTAATATACTGTATGTATAAAAATTAAATTTTTATTCAAGAAAATACATCACTAGCATGTATTTGGCCCCGCTCCTTTTTTGGGCCGAAAAATAGGGCTAACGCATGATAATATGGCAGTTTATCCTGATGATCTATAATATTATTTCTGTTACATAGTATATTATATATTAATCGAATCATAAAATATTATAAAATATCATATAAAATATTCTTACCTTATTAACATTAACATCATAAAAAAAACTTAAGATTAAAATATTTACTTTAAATTTATATGTAATACAAAATACGTAGATATCGTTATTTGAATTATTTCAGCAAATCCAGCATTGACCGCAAATCAAATTTAATTTGATCAAATTTAATATTTTTTGTAATAGTAAATTATTTAAAGTTTCATAATTAATTACGAATATAAAATATCCATACTGAAGAATTATGGGAATATTTAGTGTTGCAACAAGAATCAGTATATTTATTGCAGGTCAGTCCAAATATGGATTTTAAACTTTACGCTTGCCCGGCCAGCTTCTATTTTCTAGGTGCATACAACTCTCTAAGGGATTCATGCCCTACAAGAACTTCCGCAAATTGAATTATCATTATTTTTATTGTTGTTTCTTATATGTTCAAATTTCAAGGTAATGCAGACATTTAAAAGCATTTAAAATGCACAATTAAACAAATATTTATAATTAATTAAGTCAAATATTTACAATTAATCGAATCACATATTTACAATCCTATGCAATATGACATTTTATCATAAAGGTTAAATTTTAAATGAAGTGAATAATTTTAAATATCGTAAGTTACAATGATTTACTTATTTAGGGATATGTCAGGCATCAGGATGTAAGTTTTCTTGTACAGCGAGCAGGGGAAACTGTTGAAGGAAGGACAATAATGCTCAAGTACTTTTCAAAGAACTATTTAAAGCTACTTAAAGTATTGGGGATTCCACTGTTTCTTGATAAAGTCATAAAGGTAATATGTATTTCTATTTATGATTGATTGATAATAGAACAGTAATGGTAGCCCGGTCAATATCTTGGTACAAGATACTATAATTATCAAGATAATTTCAGAAATCTTTTATATTACTTAACATATATTTACAATTAAAATATACATGTAACGGCAACATTGCTCACAACGGCATCTACCACGAGTTCGTCTAAACACAATTTATTCTGTTCCAAAATACCGGATCTGAAACAAATAAAAAGATAATATAGCAACTATCGTTAGATATTTACAATAATAGTTAATTATTAAGAATGGAATTAAAATAAAAAATATAAAAGCGCAAATAATTATTAAAATTTCAATTATTTAGCGTGCATTTATTCATTTATCTTCTCATTGGGATTTTCAACAATTGCAGGTAATTCACCACTATATATATTTGGTATTATCTCTTTCAATAACTTAGAAGCTACTAGCCAATCATTCTGGACCTGAAATATCTCTAACAACAAGACAATTATATGAACAGATTCGAATGAATCGTTATATTATAAGACGGGAAAGACATATTTTAAGTGAATATTTCTACAAGCAACGGATGAACTGATATATTTTCTAAATAGAGAAATACTGTTTATAATTTTAAACTATTTCGGTAAATTATTTTATAGCTAACTATTGTCGTGTTATATAATTTTCAGAATTTATTTTTTCGCTTTTGTTATATTTTTATGTAGGTAAAATAATAAGCATTCGAAAATTTTAATTTATCAAAGTTGTAGTAAGTAGGTTTAACAGTTTAATAAAGTACAAAAGTAATTTAAAGAGACGTCACAATGATCAAAAAGTTAAGTGACACCACTATATTGATACAATTCTTCCGGGTCATTTTCTCTATTAATAAATGAAAACAACAAAATTTGTAACTATGTAAGACAATTTCACTTAGTAAAGAAGCCTGTATTTCGAAACCTTGTTAAAAAATTAAAATAAATTACTGTTCTTAAATCAAGTTCGAATATGAACTTTTGGCTTTTATGCAGTATCTCTAAATGCTCCTGCTTTACGGCTACGGTCAATATCTATGTTAATATAATCAAGTGTTGTAAAATACCTCGTATTTGAAAGCAGAATAAAGATCTCACAGATAGATCTTGCTTTTTGGTTACCAACAAAATGGTCTCCAAATAAAAAGAGTATGAAGATTAAAAAGTTTCTGTTAATAAAATTACAAGAGAGAAGTCACAGAGGCGTTGGTCAAATATTCTCAAAATATTTAAGATATTAAATATTTAATATTTAAAAAATAAATATTAAATATTATTTAATATTTAATAAATATTAAATAATATTTATTATTACTGTTCTATCTTACGATAGAACAGTAAAATATGTAAAATACCAGATTAGGCTAAATGCAAACATTAGTCCATTTATTCAACCGGTTTCCAGCGTCCACTTTTAGGTAACATAACTCCAGTAACATAGGAGCTGTTCAGGTATCTAGACAAGAAACTTTTTTTATTCTAAAAGTAGCTCCGGCATATCTAGGCAGTACATATGATTTCTTGAAGATATTTCACACTTGGAAGAATTACGTTAAAGGTTACATAATAGCAACACTGGACATCAATTCATTGTACACGTCGATCAGCACAGCATCTAGTATAAGTATGTGAAATACTTAAGGATAATGAATTTGGAACTGTGATAATTGATAAAATTACAAATATTCCACGAACAGTTCTTGAAGCGAATGTATTTGACTACAGAAGGCATCTATACAAACAAATAATAGGAATTGTTATGGGCACTACAGTCGGTTCTATGCATGATGGCCTATATGAAGGCAGTATATAAAACAAATTCATAAGATCATTCTAGCACAAACCTAAATTACGGCTACGCTATATCGATGAAATAGTGATAGTTTGAGTTTAGTTTTGAAAGCAGCTTACTAGAAACCTAACGGATAACGTTTATAGACTGCCTAATCTTCAAAAATCCAAAAGGAGAATCGCAATCCAATCTTTATGAAAAATTTAATTGTATGAAATCATATATTCACACAAACAGTGACCATCATCAGCAAGTTAAATGTATGCTGATACGGAACAAGGCTATCCGGATAAAAATGATTTGCGCTACACAAATAGAAGTTCATCGTAATTTAAATATATTTGACGCAATTGATGAAGTGTGGTTACTAGCTAAAACCAATCAAAACCCAAAACCCAAAGAAACGACCATTTAAAGCGCTTGGGACTCCGGTGGAAGTCCCAAGCGCTTTAAATGGTAGTTTCTTATACGGGTTATGTACTACAGGCTTCATTGACATCCTACGTAGGGAGGTAGATGAACTTCAAGTACTTGTAAATACAATACGAAATCATAATCTTGTAATGACAACAGTGTCCAAAAATGTTTACAATGAGGAGGTACAGACTCTGTCAAAATCAGCCAAGATCGTCAATGATTCGAACGCAAATATTGATTCAGATGCTCCTCGATGCCCACATGTAATGGTCAATACTACATCGTCAGTTACAGGAATCACTCCTGTTTGTACATTTTAGAGACGGCACTCAAATTCTTATACTGTTCGTCATATGGAAAGTGAACGACGCATTCTGTCAATGCTCACTCAGACAATAATGTTACCCAGAACTCTCCTTCCAATGGTCACACTTTGGTTCCACGTAATGAGAGCGTGAAGGAGCTCATGAAGGAAGCTCATCTTATATCAGCACATCTACACAATTCTAACGTCAATAGCCAATTAACCTATGTGTCAATAAATTGTACCGATAATGCTTCCACGTTGGAAGTATCGACAACTCTCAAGCAATGTCCTCCTCAGGCAACACATTAAGCAGAAAACAATCCATCTCAGATAGGAGATATAATATCATTGTATCTGGAATTAAAGAATTGGGTAGCGGTGATGCTCAGGTTAGCCTGGATGATGACGTTAGGATTCTTCGTACAATTCTGTCAACAAAAATTGACAGTGAAAACCTCTATGTTGCTCAAAGCCTTGTTGTTTAGAAAGTTTTTCGTCTAGGTAAAAGAATGCCTGAGAAACCTAGATTGTTGAAAGTTTTTATCAGTTTTAGAGAACGTCGACTTTCTGCTTCACCGTAGGTCTCGGTTACTCGGATCTTCCTTCCATATATTCCAAGATTCCCCCCCCAAGGATCAGTTAAGGAGAAAGAATGCCTTTATAGAATTTCACAAAAGACTATGCAATGTCGAATCTCATCTCTGTGTAAGAAATTTTCGAGTTGTACGGTTGAGCCCGACAGTTTGGTTCCAACCATTGATACGGGCATAGATTGTTGCCCAGATGGGTTTCGCTCAGGTGATCTTGCTAACTTTAATGATATTCATTCTATCTATATGATTTCATGTGATAGCAACATATATTTCAGTTACCCAAATGTCCGCAGTCTTGTGGCCCAATATACTGAGCTAAAATATGTTGTCTTGAAAAATGAGTATGATGTCTTCTGTATTTGTGAATCCTGGCTGCATCCTAATAAATCCGAAAACATTGTTCGGATTCCCTACTATTATTTGCTACGTTCGGATCGTCAATGTGGTAAACATGTATGTGGTTTAGCCGCATTCATTCACAGTAGCATAGGTGTGTCTTACTTACTTACTTTTTCGGATTCCATTAACTCTTCATTTGAAGGCCTTTCGTTCTGTATTGTTCGAGGTAGGGACAAATTTGACTGTGTATTGTATCGTTCCTTTTCAGACTTTTTGGATTTAAACTTGCTGAGGCCATATCTATACCGTCTATGCTCCTCTACTCGATTTTTACTAGTCGGTGACTTTAGCCTTCCCACCAGTGATTGGGAAGGTCAGAGTTTGCTTTCATGACTTTGACTTGAAAAGGAACTCGGTAGTTTCTTTCTCCTAGTCTTGATGCTGGTCCAAGATGTTTGTCATCCTACGTACATCGGCTTCCGATCTAATCTTGACTTAGTTTTTACAAGAGTTATTGGTGATATTTCCACCAGTAAGCTACAGTTATCACTATTTACTGTCATAGTATGTATCTTGCCACGACAATCTGCCTTCACCCTTCACTCAGATCATGTAAAGAAATTGGGCTAAAGTTGACTTTAAGCGACTTTTAAAAGCCTTTTCTACCGAAATCAACACGTATAACTCTTCTGTGCAAGAAAGTTATGAACACATGTTGGCCCGCTTATTGTGAACGTCCAATATTCCCGCTCCGTTGCAGCGACCTAAATCGGGTATCTCTCGCACTCCTTGGTTCGACTATCAGGTTCATTCAGCCCTGAAAGTTCGAAACAGATTATGGAGTAGGTCTAGAACATATCTGTCTCTTCGTATTGTGTACACTATTTCTTGAAATCTTTGTAACAAGCTTAAATTAAAAAAGACAATCATTCAAGAACAACATCGCGATGTGTATTTCTCATAATCCGAAGAGATTCTGGACCTAGGTTTGTAGTTCTTGAAGCGTTCAGACGAGAATTAACTCCATTCAATCGTCGGATAGAGTTCTGACAAGGGAACCCCAGATTGCTGATCATCTAGAAAAGATCTTAGCAGTTCCATATAACTCTACGGTCATGAGGTTCTTGTTCTTATCTGTGACTGAGCAATAGAGATTGAAGTAGATGATATTTATAGTGAATTATTGGCGTTGAGGCAATTTGGATCTCCGAGCCCTGATGACCTTGCACCTTTTCTGGGTCGTGCTTTAGCTTGTTCTCTCTTGGGTCATAGCTAATGCTACCAAGCGCGTCCCCTGGGTTGCGGATTGGGGAACAGCCACGGGATACTGTGGTTAGCTGCGATATAAGCGAGTAACCTCGTCGAATAAGCAGTCGTGGACAATTTAGCGTCACTACAGTGCTGGAATGGGTGATGGAGTGGCGTATGTCATTCCAATAAATACTCCAACAAAGCATAGTATATTATGACATGGCTAGTGTACTCTGCTATTAAACAAGAGCTCAGCCCCCTACAACCGGATAAGGATATGCACTTGAGTGTGCACCGGCTAGACCCACCGCTTACAACTGTAGCGATCAGTGATAGGCCGTGCAACGTGCCAGCTGATTCTTTTCTAACCGTTGCAAGACTATCAAACCATGCCTCAAAAATTTTCCATTACTAATGGACTAGGGCGTTTTTTGCAAACGACGCGTGGGTACAGAAACAGTTGCATCCGAAAAGTTAACGAGGGTTTAGCAACTCAAATAAGGAGAAAGAATCCAATTGTTCCACATCAGATAGGAACTAAAATGTAGGATCTTTGACTGGCATTCTATCGAATTAGGAGCAGCCTTACATGAACGCCGAGTTAAGATTTGTACTTTTCAAGAAACAAGATGAAATGGGTCCAAGGCTAGGAAGATAAGCTACGGATACAAAGTAATATAACATGGCAGTCATCATACAAAGTTTGGTATATGTGTAGTTGTAGCAGACACATGGCAAAATCTCGTTTCAAATGTATATAGATACAGCGACCGATTGATGAGGGTAGATTTTTCGACAAAGTACTTTGCATGTCTTCAGTGCTTACGCACCCCAAGTGGGATGCTCCGAAAGTGATAAAGACGCTTTTTGGGAAAACTGGGATACAACGTAATAAGCATTTTCTTTGAAGACATTGTCGTTATCGCTGGTGACCTGAATGGGCATGTCTGGAAAGAAAGTGAGGGATGCATGTGTCATGGCGGACGTGGCTTTGGTGTAAAGAACGATAGCGGTGATCACATTCTAAATTTTGCACAGGCTCGTGATCTTGTCATATCGAATACATGGTTCATCAAGCGCGAATCCAATCTTCAAACATTCTACCACTTTAACACTTCATTTCAAATCGATCATATTTTGGTCAAGAGGACGGTAATAGACGTTAAAGTTATCCCGTACGTAACTGTTGCAACTCGCTCATGCATGTCAAAGCATAAGCTGAACCTTTTAGCGGGATTAAAATAACGGTTGGGGTTAACCAGGGATCGCCACTATCGCCACTTTTGTTTGTTCTGGTTTTTGATGCAATTACAAATGATATTCAGAGCCAGGTACCATTGACATTATTATATGCCGAAGATGTGCTCCTCGCTTTCAAAAGTAGAGATGACTTGATATGTCAAGTCAATACCTGAAATTCTCGGCTGGAGGAATTTGGGTTGAGATTTAATAACAACAAAACAAAGTGTCTCTGTACGGGCCCAGGCAGAATAAATCGATTTACGTTAGTGGCCAGCTCCTTCAAAAAGTATCTCGTTTTAGAAACCTGGAATCACACCTATCAGCAGCATTCAGACCACTTTCCACACGTGAACTCTCGGGTCTATGCAGACTGGTCGAAGTGGAGTTTGGCAACAGAGGTTCTTCTCGATAAAAGAAATCCCTTCAGTCTTAAGCGACATTATTATAAAACCGTAATCTGAACTGTCGCTTTATACGGAGCCAAATCTCGGCAGGTGACTAAAGCAGCAGATCATCGATTAGACACGATGGAAACGAAGATGCTATGATGGACAATGGGTTTCACACTTCGAGATCGGGTGTCTAACGATAAAATTAGCAAGGCTTTTGAGGTAGTGCTGAATCAGAAGAGGCGAGGGAAACGAGACTCAAATGGTTTGGTCATATTGTAAGGTTTCTAGCGAAAACTTCCATTCGTGCATCCTTTGAACTTTATGTTCCAGTTAATCGTCCCCACTGAATACCAAAGCGCCGTTGGTTATACTCGATCAACAAAGATCTGACATCCTTGCAGATTCCAATAAGGAAGGCAGACCAAAGGGAGGAATGAAGGAAACTGGTCATGACAGCAGACTCTGTCAAGCAGGACAAATGCTGAAGAAGAAGTTTTACCTTGTTCTCTCTGTCAGCATTAAACTTCTGTTTTTCGAATATATTCAAATATTCCCGGATTCTTGACATTTGGAAGCGTGTCGTTGTAGTCCCGATACCCAAGAAACATCCACCTGTTAGTTCGTCAGACTTTCGCCCGATTAGCCTATTGTAAAACACTTGCATGTTTTTCAAAATTCGCGAAAAACTAGAGCAGGATCGACTGTATCTTAAGAAAAACTATTTTTTTCGGACTAACAACACGGATTTATGCCGGACTAATCTTATTTAACCAATTTAATAACAGCTCTTGAAAGATAGACTGACGTTTTGAGTTCTGACTATGTATTCGACAGTTTTTTTTGGACTTTTCAAAGGCCTTTGACTGTGTCCCTCATGATTGTATCGTCTGATTGCTTGCTCATTATGGTTCCCATGCTCAGTTCATTGAGTAGATTAAGAATTCCTTATCTTTGATGTCATTCCAAGTAAGAGTTGGTGGTGTTCTTTCAAATAGCTATAGGGTGCTTTCCAGTGTACCTCAAGGATCTGTTTTTGACCCACTTCTTTTTTTCTTAATTATTAGAGCTGGATCAAAGAAAAAAAGGATTTTTTTGATATTTCGCTAACTTTTGATAGCATCTTCAGATGCTATCAGTGGATAGAGCGCTGGATTTCTAATTCAGTGGTCGCGGGTTCGATTCCGTCGGAGTTGATAGTGTCTGAAATTTTTTTAACCATTAAACCAATGTTGGTATCGATAAAAGAACCAATAAAAGATTTTTGAAATTATATTCATAAACAATATATTAATATTACATTTATTATATATTAAATATATATTAATAAATATATAAATAAATATATTATTAATAAATAAAAGTTGGGGTTCACCAGGGATCGCCAATATCGCCACTTTTGTTTGTTCTAGTTTTGGATGCAATTACACATGATATTCAGAGCCAGGTAGCATTGACATTATTATATGCAGACGATGTCCCCCTATATTATTGATATCAATCAAATCAGATAACTGAGTCTGCGTATTTTATACGATATATAAATTAAAAATAAAGGTAAAAAATAAATACTTACATTAGATGTTACACAGTTTATATTTATATCAAGTTAAAATTGAAATTTAAAATGAAAGTTAATTATTATGAATTGACTAATAAATAATAAACGATGCATCAATTTTAAAATAAAAGTAAACTTTTATTATATATTGCTTGCTGTTATTGCTCAAATAAGATCAGCTAACTGAGTCTTTAGAAATATTATTAACTGAGAATATTATTAATATTAATATTATTAAATCAAAATCTGCCTATTTATTGTTTCTATACTGAAAAATTGTTATCATCTAATTTGAAATATAAAGTTTATTTAACAACATTTTGGTTTTTCGCTTTTTAATATGTCGACTTTAGCATAAGAACTTTAGAAATATCATTTGATAAATAATAAAGAACATTATTATATTTTGGGTTTCATTTTATATTGCTATAATTGTAACCTCTGTAGCTCAGTGGATAGAGCGCTGGATTTCTAATTCAGTGGTCGCGGGTTCGATTCCCGTCGGAGGTGATAGTGTATGCGTTTTGTGAACCAGTAAACCAATGTTATTATCGAAAAAAGAACCAATGAAAGATTTTTGAAATTATATCGATAAACAACTGGCAGGAATTTTCTGAATATTTTTAATTTTTAGAATTACAATTCTAATTGTAATAAGATCCCAACAAAGATAAACGAAATATCAAACAAAAACTTTCTTATTTTCTTTGATCAAGCTCCAATAATTAGAATGTTTCAGATATAATTTTGAATATAATTTTAAACGTTCAATATTATTTATTATAATAATAGATTTAAATCAATTGAGCTACAGTTAACGGTTATTTGCTTTTTACATCTAAAAGAGTAAGCAATCAATGTTTTGAACAGTCATTTAACAAGATGAAATTTATTATTAAAATTTAAAATAAAAATCAATTTTAATGAATTGATTTATTAATAATTTACAATGTAAAGGAATATAATAAATTATCAGGAAGAACTGCTATATTATCAGGTTTCGGCTCTTATTCCTCAAAACAAAATCATTATAA
Source organism: Pomphorhynchus laevis (assembly GCA_012934845.2). Lineage (NCBI taxonomy): Eukaryota > Metazoa > Acanthocephala > Palaeacanthocephala > Echinorhynchida > Pomphorhynchidae > Pomphorhynchus > Pomphorhynchus laevis. Next base: position 37,368 of record WNNJ02002427.1, read on the forward strand.
AACGAAAGATTAACTTGTTAGTTGAACAAATCAGATCAGATAATTGAGTCTACGTATTTTATACTATAAATAATTTAAAACGCGTGTTATACCATCAGGAATATGGTCTATCAACTACTTAAGAGGGTCAGTCGGGAATCGAACCCGATACCTACCGCACAAAAGCGAGAATCATACCACTAAACCACTAAGCCTTAATATATATTTTTAATTTGTGAAATATTAGCAATATAGCCTAATACACAATGCTTCATTATGGTTAATAGCATCACTAAGAGTTTCAATTACTCGGAATTGAAGCCTATTAGAGATATACGCGATAACACCTCCTCCAATCTTGCCTGTTATATCACTTCTACTTATGCTGTATCCCTCAATGAATATATCTACGTCTGCTATTGACGAGCTAAGCCAAGATTATGTGAAAATACCTACATCTGGTACGATATCTTGAAAGAGACATTTTATTTCATCTAACTTATTAAGTAGACTACGAATATTCGGGTAAATGATTTTTAAACCACCATTATTTGCGCTCAACTTGAAGGAAGAATCGCGAAGAGATTTTCGAAATTCACGAATACACCGATCGACATTGAGGCAAGGTGAAACAGTGAATATTTCACGTCTTAGGCGAAGGGCGCCAAAGTGGTAAGAAGGATTGCAGGATTGAGCACATCTGACAGTCCCTTCCAATGAATATGTAGACGCCTCCGCACAACTCGAAAATTTTGTATTGTCAAATTTTTTTTCACCCAACTCTAATCGACATGCTAACTCTGATTTAGCCTCTTTCAAACGTAATCGATAATCTATGCTCAGATCGCGTAGCAGACGTATACTCGACCCTTTCAAACGATATTCGCCGTTAAAGATTATGTGAATAATTTCAGCGGAGTTGAACACCACTTTGAGCAGTCTGGGTATCAACTCATTACTTATCTTACCGAGACGAAAAGCGGCCTTTATCTTCATGCTCTTGACAACTTTGTCTTGACATTTATGCGATACCACCGAAAGAATGGATTGTAGATGATCCAAGTCGTCGTCTAATCGTGCCTGGCTATTTATAGCGACAGATTCCTTTACGTTTGCAATAATTAAACACTGTTCACGGTTATGAAAGTCTTCCCTTCTTCGAGGTACCTGACGAGAGTCATATGCCGATGCCATGCTATTAAGTGAAGGAGTGTCTTGAGAGTTAATCACATTTGCTTTTGAAACACCTCTAAGAAGTACAGACCTAGTCATGTCTACATCATGTTGAATGTTACCTGGCGTCATTATTGAGGATTTTATGGATTCATGTTGAGGTTGTGCGGTTATTACTGAAGATCGTCGTCGCGATATTTGCATTTGCGAGTTGTGAGCCATTTCTGAGCGGACAGCAGATACGTTCGGTTCGTCGTTATCCACCCGGTTGTTATTACTACCAGACTGTGATTTGGGGATGTTAGCCAAGGTAGCACGTTTGTGTAGGTTGCATTCAGCTGATACGCATTCGGTAGAAGCTGCGTTTACCGGGATAGATCCATTTGGAACTTGAGCAAATCCGTCACACTGCAATGCCTTTTCCAATTGCTTAAAACGTTCAATCAACACGTTGATTTGCTTCGCCGCACAAAATCCGCAATATAATGGTTGCCCGTCACCGGTATCATCACCCAAATCGCAAATTTGTGTTATAGATGTCCAAATTTGACAACCGCTCGTTGAACATTTCACTTGTACACTCTCGAATTTCCTGTTGTTATCGGTATCCCCTGGGTTTGCTTGCCTACCTCCTGATACATTTTTCTTCTTGGCACACATTATCAGGATTCTCGATTCGTCTTTGATTGTTCAAATATAATTAAACAATTATTGTATGTTTTTTATTGTAAGAATTTTAATAATCAAGACTTTTTAACTCCATTGAAGTAATCGTTGTTATCGATGTAATCGTTGTAATCGTAGTAATCGTAGTAATTACTACGATGATTTAATAATCAAGATTTAATATTGATATTAATCAATATTAATCAAGATTTAATATTAATATTAAATCAAGATTAATCTTGATTTAATAATCAAGACTTTTTAACTCCATTGAAGTAATCGTTGTTATCGATGTAATCGTAGTAATCGTAGTCCATTGTGTATATTAATCTTGTATGTTTAAGCTATTTAATTTTTGTTCTCAACGAGCTTGCTCTCCAAATGCTTGGAATCGACTACCGTCGGAAATCGTGATGTTTGGATATATAGATTGCAGATGTGAATTTAATTTGTATTTACTTTAGATCTCAAACTTTTTTAAGGTTAACATTATAAGCTGAATGGATGTTTTTCTACTACAGGACACAAATGACTTATCTAATTTCATTTTTTAATATTTAATATGATGCAACTACTGAGCTATGCTTGTATTGTTGTATTGTATAATAATATTGCAGTTATTTTTCTCTTCAAAAAATATTATTATTAATTGACAACAAATTGAGCCGAGGCTCTTTACAAGTCGCTTCACAAAATAAAAAGAATAAAAAGAATAAGAGCCGTTTTGTCCCTCCCTCATCAGATAAACTACTAAAAATCCCACCGTTGTCTTGAGAAGGAAGGGTCATTATCCAGTAGGGCGCAAAAACTCGAAGCAGTAGACGACAAAACAGTCGCACTCTGAAGCGAATTCCAAGATCCTACGATTCGTTTGGCAAAGCAGGAAACTGCATGCATGTACCTTTGTGTTTTCAGCATCAGGGGTGTCCGCGAAGAGAAGGTTGACCTCTCAGTTGCAGTAGATGTGACAGTGGATGATCTTTAGTATGCAGAATTTTCCAAACAAGAGAGAGATCTCGCTTGTCACGGATATATCGCAGACAAGGCATTTGATTTCATTTTTTAATATTTAATATGATGCAACTACTGAGCTATGCTTGTATTGTTGTATTGTATAATAATATTGCAGTTATTGAAAAAATTCAATATAAGAGAAATTACATATAAAAAGATAACTTTAGAATATCGCAATAAATTAAAAAGCAAATTTCTTTAAACACAATTTTCAATAATCGGTATCTTATCCTCATCATATCAGGAGGGTGAAATAAACGCCATGATGCATTTGCTGATGCGTATTCTTTACTATATATAAATAATTAAATAATAATAAATATTTTAATTAAACAAATGACCTACTTTTCCCACCAATTTATATTCTGATTATAGGAATCGTAAGACTAAACAGCATAAACTGACTCTATGCTGTTTCGACTTTTGAGTCTCATCAGTAGGGGCTGCTGCACAACTGTATTGAAGTGCAGTACTCCTAGACAGCTCAATACGTCCTTCTAGTACACATCCATGTACTAGGAACTAACACTAGTGTGTTAGTTCCTGCTTCTATCATTAGAGCCCGGTATTTCCTCTCCTTGACGTTGGAAGCGTATTCATTTGCGGAGAAAAGCTGGGTAATAGCAGCATGACGGATGAATGCCTTCCGCTTCGGGCGGATCTCCATAATTAGAATATCATCCCATCTTTCTCTGAGATTCTTTATCAAGTTTAATCCTTCTCGACCAACGTGCATTTCAGTCGATTGCGATGCCTGTAAAACAATTTCTCTTATGTCATCATGACGTAGACGTGGGTAACCTACAAATGTGCATGCTAAGGTATGGAAACCCATACAATCAGTCTTATGATAACACCCATTGCATCGGTAAATTCTATCTGAGGTGGGAATTCTCATCCAGAACGGTATAAGGACGCAGAACGCGTTGTCAGATTGAGCTAAACCAAGAATTTCGCTGGGTATGCATTGCACCCATACACTGGCATTAGGAAAGGACACTAAAAGTAAGCACGCTTTGCCAGCCTTATTTGATTTCGATTTTAATAGATCCAACATGGCTGAGTTAATTTGAAAATATAACTTTTACTGAGCTGGCTACACACCGGACTTAGTTAAAACTCCCTCTAGCATGGTTTTTGATGCGTTGTATCCAGGAAAGGTGATTGCTTCTAGGTCTAGAGTAATGGCAACAACTTGAGTGCTTGTTACAAAGCCTGATGAGCAATGTTTCTGAGTACTTCTCAGTCCGAGTCAGTCCATTTTTAGGGGAAGTTCAGTTTAACACTTTGTTTAAATTGATAGTTAACATATGTAATGATTTCAAGTACGCGCATAACTGCGTTGTCGAACCAGTGGTAGAAATCGTTCGTAAATCTGAAGTCTATATTCCTCATGAAAAACTAGGGGCTGACGCGCAGTATCGCAAAAGCAAGTATGCTACATGAATATCATAAATTGATGTCAATATATCTATATATTGGAGGAGTTTGGGCAGAACGTTTTCGAGCATGAACGACTTGACAAATTCAGAAGAGCCAATTGGCAACCAAATACCATGTGTGAAAATAAATGCCCTCCATTTTGTTAAGCTGTGAAACTACTGGATGGAATTCCACTGAGAACAGTAGAAAACCGATGGGGACACCCTGCTGAACTCCAGATTCAGACTTTAAATATTGCGATCCAATATTTGAAGGTTGATTTGAATTTATAAAAAGTATAGTAAAGTTTATTTAAATAAATGTTTATTTAAATATAAAAACGTATAACAAATAGATTAATTTTTTGATTTGAAAATATAATTGACTGCACTAATTAAAAAGAAACAATTCAGCGTCAACGCTAGGTTGTCTTGCATATGACATATACCGTTTTTACTTATGCGCTTCGATGGACAATTTGCATCTATATGGCAACGTTTGTTCCAGATATTTTTACGGAATGTTGCATCAGTGTGGATATTGTCGAAAGAAAATGTTGGTATGCATCGACCACCTTTGAAAACATATTTAAATTTACATACACACCGATTGTTAATAAGCCGCAAGCCACGTGATTGGTCACAATACCAAATATTTAAACAGATGGTTATTTGTTTAAATGGTTATTTCCCAACTCTTCCAATTATGCGCTTTTACCTTTCCAACGTATCATACATAAACTCTGCTGATCGTATCCTCTTGTGACCGCCGCTTTGATCATATCATCCATAAACTTTCCGTCCTATCTTGGCTAACCATAAACCTTACATCCTACTTACGCCTTGATCACCTTGATGATTCCCGTTCTGCAATCTTGGCTCTGCGATCAAGTAATTCTCTACTTCTCCACTTCATTCCGCACTCGACCAACTATGGCCTTTGCTATTTTATAGTTGCTGCTCCACTTGCTTGGAATTATTTTTCAGCATACGTTCGTTCTTCCTCGTCGTTTTCACTCTTCAAACAACGTCTACGTTCATGCACTATGGCTCCTCCAAAATAAATCAAGAAATCAATTTCCTCGACGTATTATCCAGCTCACATTCCATCATACATCTTCAAAGTACTACTCAACATTTTTCCCTCGACGCCTTGCCACATTCCACTCATCTCCATTATCTTTAATATACTTGCTTAAATTTCATCAACATTTTCATTTTACATTATATTTTTTTGTTTTCTTGTTTGTTCTGTTTCTTCTACGTGGGCTTGTAAGAGCGAATAGGCGTGTATTTGTCACTATAAATAAATTGCGTCTATTAAGAATTAAAGTTCATTAGGAAATCCGTCATAACATTTGACAATCCTATACATCGCAATCAAGTTAGATATCGTGAACGAGGTTTATCCAGTGTTTTCATTGAACTTAAATTTTATATTCAGAAACATTATTCAGGAATATAATTTATAATATATTTTATTCAATAATAAAATGGTCTTCTCGCCTTTAAATCATTTAGATAACAGTTGGTGGCATCTTTGAAAATCCAATGATTGGCAAATGGATAACGTATTTTACAGTAAAATGTATATAGTTCCTTGATCATTAGCCAACATTATAAAGACCGAAACGTGAAAGGTAGGTATTGCATCAGTAGCTGATGAGGTCCAATAATACTGAAATGCAGCATACTGCTGTTAGTGTATAGATAGGATTAAAGCAAAGTGCAGGAAGCCATAAAAATTCCAATTATATAGTTATGATTGAAATTGATGCTATTAATATATTTTTGAAAATATTTTATATTTTATATTATAATTATTATTAATTGACAACGAATTGAGCCGAGGCTCTTTACAAGTTGCTTCACAAAATAAAAAGAATAAAAAGAATAAGAGTCGTTTTGTCCCTCCCTCATCAGATAAACTACTGAAAATCCCACCGTTGTCTTGAGAAGGAAGGGTCATCATCCAGTAGGGCGCAAAAACTTGAAGCAGTAGACGACAAAACGGTCGCACTCTGAAGCGAATTCCAAGATCCTACGACTCGTTTGGCAAAGCAGGAAACTGCATGCATGTACCTTTGTGTTTTCAGCATCAGGGGTGTCCGCGAAGAGAAGGTTGACCTCTCAGTTGCAGTAGATGTGACAGTGGATGATCTTTAGTATGCAGAATTTTCCAAACAAGAGAGAGATCTCGCTTGTCACGGATATATCGCAGACAAGGCATATTTAATATCTGGAGGCGTTTCGCGTAGACATAAATATGCAGCCCTGAGACTAATTTAGTTGTTGATCTGAACACTTTCTCTAAGGCACGACGCTCATAAGTAGTTTCGGGATAACAAGCTGGCGATGCGTATAAGATATGGCTCAAGAAAAACGCATTTGCTAAGGTATGGTAACATAACGGATCTATGCCTATCAGAGCTCGACGAGTATGTCCTATTAAGCGTTTTGTGTTTTATAATGCAACACACGTAGTCTGAATGCTTTCGAGTGGATAAGTCAGCACAAACCCAAACTCCCAAATCTTTATATGACTGGGTTCTTTCGATACTAATTGAACCAAACTGGTACTCACCTCCAAGATGATCACATGATCTTCGTGATATACGCATACATGTACATTTAGCGGAATTGATCCTCAAGTGATTTCGTATAGACCAATTGGATATAACGTCAACGTCGCTTTGTAAATGCTGTTTGTCAAGATCGGAAATAATAGGTCGCCAAACTTTAAGATCATCTGCATATAATAAACTGAATGAACTGATATTTGGTATCAAATCGTTGATATAAAGACTGAATAAGATGGGACCCAATACACTTCCTTTTGGACACCGAATCGTAGGTAAGTGGAACCGATTAAGTGAAGAAATTGTCAACTCAAGATCGGTTTCAGCATTCAAACATAAACTTTTGTGACTTTTGTTTGTGAGTCTTTTTTTTCTTTACTTTTCCTTTTCTTTTTTTAACAGTGCAACTGTGAGCTTTGCTCGTCTGTTTGTCGAAATAATAATAATAAAGGAATACACGAATCCAGTTTATGATCCTCTTATCAAGATGAATGTGCTCCAACTTCTCAATAAGACGCGTGTGATTAAGTGAGTCGAACGATTTTGAGAAATCAAAGAAAATGACATCAACTGGTATGCCTTGATCATAATAGTGATACCAATTTTCACTTGCATGTACAGGATTAGTAGTCGTGGAATAACCTTTTCGGAAGCCATGCTGTGCTGGGTTCAAAATTTGAAATCTATCTAGAAATTCTATTATTCGTCGCTTAATCAATCTCTCTAGCACACGACAACACACGCAAGTGAGACTAATAGGCCTATAATTGTCAATGGACGAACTATCCCCTTTCTTATAAATAAGACAGATGATGGAATTCTGCCAATCAGAAGGAACAACGCCAAAAGCAACAGACGCAGAGAAAATATTGTAAAGCGGATGACATATTATGTCAGCGATGTTGCGCAGATATACAGGCGGTAAGCCAGTATATCTGGCGGTAAGCCAGATAAGATAATCTTATCTTCTTTTCAACAGTAAATTGAAATTTAATATTTGTAGTAGAACTTACATATGTGTGGCTACAGCGTATCATACAGTGCCGAAATTTGATAAGTATTGAAAATTAGAAATATTGCGGAAATATCCGGATTTCCTTTAAAATGTAGGATACTGTTTTTTTCATGAATTCTTCCATGACGATATACTACCACATATCCATGTCCAGATGTGTAGTAGCATTGTTGGCGTTTACTATTTTTTACAAATACCCACTCCGTTTTATCGACTACTGCTGAACAGAATTATCGAATAAGAGAATAATAATACTGAAATATCAGAATTTTTTCAATTACCAACTGTCAATTGTAAACTAATCCGGTCTTTTAATAAACGCAGATTCACATAATATCCTACTAATTTGACCACAGTTGTGCTATTTTAGATTAAACGAATTCTATTTGTATTTCCCAAATTACGTTTATATCTAGACTTAATTAAAATGCTTTTATCGCATAAGGCTGCGGAGTTTCGAAAGTTTTGTAAATTTCTTAAGGCCAAGTATTCGGATCCATAAGTCGGAAAACGCATTTGTAATTTAAATTATAATACTATTGTCATGCTGTATATCACCATGATGGCTATCTGTCAAAAGGTAAATTGTGAATTAAAAATTTGATATGTTCAAAACTTAATAAAATTTACTTCATTTGAATGGACTCAGTTTAGACATTTCGAAAATGTAGTAACAGTTCATAGTATTAGCAGTAGATATAGTGCTGCATCACTGGCTGTTTTCCGTTGTGTTAAAACAAAAGTCATTGAACTTTGATTAAATACAAAATCCTGGGGATTTCCACTGGTATCATACTACGCGCTGGCTTTACCATATTCGTATGCATGATTGCGATACGTTTGACTCAGCTCAAGTTCTGCATTAATTAAAATCACGAAGCTAACGTAATTGTTAAATTAAATGTTTTGACATTATATCTATCGCATTCATTTTTAAACGTTTTTTATAAATAATCTGCTATTTCCATTCATAAAAATTGATTTTTATTTAATTTATTTAACTTCATATAAATATAAATTATATAAAATCTTATATAATTATTTATTATTTATCTTTATTTTTATTTATATATCGTATATAATACTTATCTGACCTGATTGAATAAATAAATATTTAGTAAATGTTCAAAATCCCACTGTCTTGCTTCTCTCGATTTACCTACCATTTATTGTCGTCTTCAAATTCGTCTTATTGATTTCCGCCTTGTAACTTTTCATACCCCTTCATTTCTCAACCTTCCTTTTTTCGACAATTCTCTTTCTGTTTACTGCTAAAAAAAAGATTTATTTTAGCGTGACAAATGCATGCCAGCGCACGCTTACATGACCACAACAAAGCAAAATGTAAATCATGTGTCGAGAAAGTGGGAACGGAGGAGGTTTTTGAATGTGATTAAGGATGGAGCGCGGCGGACATCAAGAAAGAGCTGATTCCAAGCGAAGAGGCGGCGATGAGAAATGATCGGAGACCGTAGTTGTTAGAGTAATTAGGAACGTAGAGTAAGAGGCAATGACAGGAACGCAGCTATAGAGATGTTAAGCTAGTGTCGTATAAGAAAGGGATGTTGATGAACGATGATGATATGACAGCAAAGAGACGAAAAGTGACTAGAAGAAGGAGTCGAATTCAGATGTGGATGGTTGGGAAGGAGAGCTAGGAAAGATATGTGGATGTGTGGTCGATGCGGCGGAGACGTAGGAACACCCGAACGGCGAAGTTGATGATGTGTTGTAGGGGTAGAACTATGGATTTTAGATAATTGGCCAAAAGACTGAGGCAGTAATCGATTTTAGGTAAGAGAAGCGATGAAAGAAGAGACATACAAGAATGGAAGTCGATAAGGGGCGGATACGGCGGATGTCACGGAGAATTAAGTTAGACGAGCGGACCTTGTCTCGGACGAAGGGTTTAAGGGAAAGGTGATCATCGAAAGGGAAAGATGATTATCGAAATGGATGCCTAGGAAAGTGAGATTATGGACTATGGGGATGATCGATGAGGCAAAAGATACAGTGCGATGAGATATGTTTGGTCTACGGGGGAGGATTCACATTATTTTAGACTTGTCGGGGTTTAGAATGAGATGGAGTTTGGAGATACGTTCGTAGATAGAAGAAAGACAGTTGGAGGCAGAAATGCCGATATCGTGTATGCGATGTGCGGGTGCATGAGCATAGATGAGGATGTCATCGGCGTATTACATGATGTTAAAGGAAAAAGGTTTGGTAAACGGAGAGAGATTGCCAAGCAGAAGAGAGAAAAGCAGGGGACCTAGGACTAAACCTTGTGGGACTCCGCAAAAGATAGGGATGGGATGGGAGGATGATAAATTAGAACATACGCGAAAGGAACGGCCGGATAGATATGAGGCAAACCATGCATCGGAGGAAGAAGAAAAGCCGTAATAATAACGAAGGCGATAAAGGAGGACGGAGTTGTCGACAATGTCGAAAGAGTAGGGAGTTGTGAAATGAAGCGATAGCTAGAAGGAATTGAGTGTTATGCGATTGTTTCTTAAGGAGGGGACGAAAGATGACGGATTTCCAGTGTGAAGGGAATATATGACTGCGGATGGACGAGTTAAATAAGGTGGTGAGAAAGGGGATATCGATGAGCATATGGATTTAAGTATATGGGTAGGCAGGGGATCGGCAGGTGAGGTTTTGTTTGGGAAGGACATTAGGACAGATGATACTTCGATAGGTGAGACCGGCAGAAGATGAAGTAGTTCAGGGAGGATGATGTTAGGCTAGGTAAAGTTGGATAGAATGTAAACTGGGGTGTAAAAGAGCAACGTGCATACTTTGGTCTGGAGAAATGACGAATAATCATGGGGATTGATGTTGCAAGGCGAAAAGGAGTGAGCAAGGATTGAGTTAAAAGTATGCTAGAGAGTCTTAGAGCTCAATGAAGTGATGATTTGATGCTGCCAAAAAGAGTTGCATTTGGTGCGTAATAGGTTGAGATAAGACCTGCGAAGAGCAAGGTCGGAATCACGGAAATACGGAGTGATTGAGCGGAAATCACGTCTGAGTGAGCGGTGATAGACTCTCAAAGCATGACGGAGTCGACGCTTTGAGAGTAGGCATAGGATGTCAAACTATGGGGCGCGGTGCAAGCGACGGTGTTGGTGACGCTTTAAGGGTAAGATAATATCGAGAGTGGATGTGAGAGTAGATCGAGAGTGGATGTGAGAGAAGATCAAGAGTGGATTTAATTTCTTAGTTTTAATGCTTCATATCCTTAACTCAATATTCGCCCAGTCTTAATGTATTGAGTTGAGTGTCGGCTTGCTACAAATCAACCACACGCAAATTAGCAGCGATGGAAATTCGAATGCTAAGGTGGATGGGCGGCATTATACCTCTCGATCACATAAGAAATAATAATATCCGAAAACGATTTGTTCAGCCGATTGAAGAAAAATTGCGGGAAGCCCGATTACAATGGTTTGTACATGCAATCCGCGCAAACACAATACCGTTTTAAGAAGTGCGATGTACCTGGCTGTAATAGGAAAGCGACCCCTTGGGTGTCCTATGCAGAGATGGCTGGACACAATAAAGGATATAATGACAATTGGGGTAACGGAAAATGAACTATGGACAAAGAAAAGTCGATGCATATGATCAAAAAGGCGGACTCCGTAACAAAGCGGAACAAACACTTAAAAAGATTGAAGATACTTTTTATATTAATATCACAGTGAGATATTTTTAATATACCACTGTAATATTTTGGAGTAATCTTGTGATATTCTTGGCATTCTCGGGTAATCTTTTAATTTTTTATCTAATTTCTTAATTTTAATTCTTATGATACCGATTACATAAAAGTACATTAAGTGGGTTATTTAGTTAGTTATTATTGTATAGGACTGTAGTCACGAAGGTTGTTTTGTATGCTTATAGAATTAATCAACAGAATAAAATAAAGCGACATGAAAAGGAAAAACGTATAGTGAACGTTTGAACGATGATTTATACCTGAATTTAATAGGATATTCGGGAAGACGCTTCACACTCGCAATGCTCGATATGACAATCGAAGTATAAGATTACGACTGACATGAAATTAAGTAAATAAACCAAACGAATAACCTCTATATCCATACCTCAATCGCACCAATAGTGTAGCCATGACATTTTCGAACCATGTGCCACTGTTCGAGAATTTTACTAATATTAAATTGCTATATTTTATGAAAAGTATAACAATTAAAAATATAATATATAAAAAATATTAACGTATTCTCAGAATTCAAATATAAATGTGTTGTATGAAAATAGCGTTAATGGGATATAATTTTTTATTTACATAAATGGTCACGATTAAATAATTAGAAGCTTATAAGCCCCACTTTATTCTCCTCACGTACTCCTTACTCGACCTCCACTGTATCACTTCTCAAAAATTTACACCCTTCCATCAAAATCATTTCCAGTAACATTTCCGATTAACTGATTCAACACTCCATTCCTGTCACTCATGCCCCAACCTATTTTAATTCTCCTTACTCTACCTCCCACGTAACACTTCCAAATAATTTACATCCTTCATTTAAAATCATATCCAGTCACATCTCTGATCAACCGATTCAACACCCCGCTCCTGTCACACTTGCTCCAACTAATATTAATTCTTTATCAAGCACCCCTGTCATTTCCACTTCTGTCTGCTACTCTACCTCGACTCCTACCAGCTCTGTCCGTCCACAACTTCCACGAAATCGTTTTCCTTCGCGCGATCGCTGTATAATCATATCAAACTTAAAGCTTTCCGAATCTGCTTCTCCACAATCTCGCCTCGATGATGATGTATCTGCTTTCAGGTCTATCCTAGCAACCATTCTTCCTGATGATAACCCATCACTCTTCAATAATATCGCTCCTGTATCCTTTATTCGTTTAAACAAATCCACTAAATCCAATCATCTCAGTCCTCCACTCTTAAAAATCGTTTTCCGACATAGTTCACATGCCTCTTCGGTACTCTCCCAACGTTTTAAACTTCTTACCACTTCATCTACTTGCCGTATCATTCCTGACCGCTCCCCTTCTGATATTGCCCAGCTCAAGTTAGCTCGCATTGAAAAACATCGACGTGAAACAAACGGCGAGTCATCCTTATCTATACGTAAAATCAACGGAAATTTTCACGTTTTTCACACAAGGCCAAAAATTCGATGGCGTCCCATCTCTCCCCCTTGTCTTCTTCGCTAGTCGATCTCGCTCCTAAGCATACTTTTCGTCTTAGTCTATTCAATACTCGCTCCATTCTTCATAAAGCTGATATGCTTATCGATATCTTCGATCAATTATCTATCGATATTCTCTGCATTACCGAATCCTGGCACTCTGACTCCGACGATCTTGCTATTCGTCGTCTATGTCGCTCTGGTTGTTCTCTAGTTGAATCAGCTCGTCAAATTACATCTCATACATCTACTGCGTCTAACCATGGCGGTATTGTTGCCATTGCTCGTCACCCAATGTCTTTACGTAAAATCAACGTTAACATCCGTTACACTTCGTTCGAATTACTCATATGCAGATTATCAACGCCTTTCCCTCTGGAACTTGTGATTGTATACCGTCCAGGTTCAGTTGCCCCATCACGTATCTTCTTTAACGACCTTGCAGATCTAATGTCTCACTGTTCATTGTCTTATACTCCTTCTTTTGTTCTCAGTGACTTTAACATTCGTCTTGATCGCCCGTCTGACTCTGACTCTATCACTTTAACTAATCTTTTTTCTGATTTTAACTATACATTACTTTCAACAAGCCCAACTCATATTCTCGGCGGTGCTCTCGACATCATTGCTGTTTCTAACTGCTTCAATGACTATACCTCCTTGTCAATTACTGATCCTGGTTTGTCCGATCATTTCCTTGTCACTCTTACTCTTACTCGTCCCCATCCTCCTTATCCGCCTCCACCATTATCCACACCAAGTCGATCTTAGAAGCTTCTCGATATCCCTGTTCTCTGCACAGCCTTACTCAATTCTTCACTCTTTACACTTCCTCTTAACTATCTCTCTCCCGATGATCTCTGCATTCTGTTTGATTCTGAACTTACGTCGATCCTCAATAACTTCTGCCTAGTCGACTTCGACGTTCCCAGCGCTTGCGCCATGCTCCCTGGTTCGATTCTGACTGTAGTCTTTCTAAGCGTCGACTCCGTCACTCTTTTCGTATGTATAAACGCTTTCTTAAACGTTCACCCTTTACTTTCCCTACTACCCGTAGCCCCCTTGTACCCACTCTTCTCTTTAAATACTTCCCTCCCAGAACTATTCCACCTTCTTCCCGTTTCGTCTGATGAAGTTTCTTCGGTTCTGCTGTCATTACCTAATAAAACCTCTCCTTCTGACCCAATTCCCACTCACTTGCTTAAAAATATCTGCTCCTCTATCTTACCCTTCCTAACCACATTGTTCAACTCGTCCATCCGTAGCCGTACATTTCCTTCCATCTGGAAATGCGCCACTGTTCGTCCTCTCATCAAAAAGCAATCTCTCGACTCCTCACTACCATCTTCGTACCGTCCTATTTCACTTCTCCCAACCCTCTCTAAACTCCTTGAGCGTCTCGTTCTTAAGCAAGTTAATACATATCTCTATTCCTCTAACTTATTTCCTCCCTTCCAAGCCGCTTTTCGCTCTAATTACTCTACCGAAATTGCATGTTTTAAAGTTTATAACGACTTACTCATATCGCGCGATCATAAATTATGTAGTGTCATAGTTTCTCTTGATCTATCGTCTGCTTTTGACATCGTCGATCACTCGATTCTTCTACATCGCCTTCGTCATGATTATGGCTTCTCTTTACCCACTGTATCATGGTTTTCTTCATATCTGTCAAACCGTACATTTCGCATCTATTCTAACTCTTCTCTTTCCCATCATTCATCCATCCCGACCGGTGTTCCACAAGGCTCCGTATTAGGCCCTATACTTTTCTCTCTTCTTCTTGGTGATTTATCTTCGATTTCTCATAAATTTAACTTCCATGTTATGCAATATGCTGATGACATTCTCATCTATGCTCATGCACCTGTTTATCGTATTCACGATCTTAGTGTTTCCGCATCGGACTGTCTTGTCTCAATTTCCAATCATCTTTCTTCCGTTCGCCTTTCTCTGAATCGTGATAAATCCAAAATTATGTGGATCCTACCTCGACACCTCGGCTTCGAACCTCCCTCCGTATCATTAAATTCTACAATTCTTCCTATCGTTGATAATCTCGTTTTTCTAGGCTTCCATTTTGACAACCGACTTTCACTTAAACCTTTCGTTGGAGATTAAGTACGCTTATCTACCTTGATACTCCGCAACCTTCGTCAAGTTCGTAGATTGATCGATTTCCCTTCTTGTATGACTCTCATATAATCTCTCCTTTTTTCTAGACTCGATTATTGTCTTAGTCTATTTTCCAACTCACCTAAATCCACTATTCTTCCCCTACAACGCATCGTCAACGCAGCTGTCCGAATTCTCCTCCGTCTTCGTCGTTTTGATCATACATCCTACCATCTTGCTTCTCTCGATTTGCCTACAATTTATTGTCGTGTTCAAATTCGTCTTCTTATCGTTGCTTTCCGCCTTGTAACTTTTCATACCCCTTCATTTCTCAACCTTCCTTTTCTTGACAATTCTCGTCCTGTTTACTGTTCCTTGCGTTCCTGTAATTCCCTTCTTTTACATGTCCCAAACTACTCTACCTCCTTTGGATACTGCTCCTTCCTGGTGGCTGCTCCTCTATCGTGGAATCATCTGCCCATTCATATACGCCAATCAACTTCCCTGCAGTGCTTCAAACGACAAATCCGATCCCATTTTAACAATTTATCTGCTTGACTTTCTTATTTTTGTTTGTGGACTTGTAAGCGTACAGCTTGTACGCATTTGCCACATTAAATAAAAATTTGTATTATTCGTTTCAGTCCACAATTCACGGGTTGATAACAAGTTAGTAAGACACGACCGTTTGAAAGAAAACCGTGCTGTTAAGTTGTAATAATCCTGTGCTCATCTGAATGATGCCAAATTTTACGAGCAATGAATATCTCCAGAACTTTACATACGGAACTTGTTAAGCTTATAGGTCTATAGCCTGAGCAAGATGACGGTATCGATTCTTTGGGAATTGTTGCCTGTATTTGCTTAAATGCAAAAATCTATGACAATCCATTAAAAAACTCATTGAGACAGATAATCTTGAAGGATGGCTTGTCTGAATTAGGATATTTTATTGAATTATTTTGATTTTTTACTATTTGTTTTACATATGGATGCTTCTGTATCGAGCTTTTATGCTCAAACTTGAAAACAAACTTTAATAATAATACCTTAATATATTAAATGACAATCAATACAGATCATCTTGCATTAAAAGTTGTTCACACATTAAGAACGATGCTTGCAGAACTATTGAAATGAGGGACACTGCGGTGACAGTCAAATAATCATTTATTTTGTACTTATTTTTAATTATTCTTACTTATTTCTCAATCATGCATTGTAAAATAACACAGCGATTTGAAGGGTTGTAAGAATATTACGATAAGACACAAAATTTCTAATTGATTATATGGCTCTAGACATTTCCGTCTTGCCATAATTCTAACATGCATTAGCTAATAAAACATCGTTCGACTGTAAGTTGAAGCCTAAATTCGGAAAACACCTATATTTAGATATTTCAAAATAGAGATGTAAACAACGTTCGACTGGTAGTACGTTAAAGCCTATATTCGGGAAACATTTGTATTTACATATTTCAAAATGGAGATGTAAACGTTGGACTGGTCGTACGTTAAAACCTATATTCGGAAAACATTTTAGATATTTTAAAATGGAGATGTAAACTTTCGTAGTACATAAATAGCTCGATCATTTTTTAATCGTTGGTGTTCAGCTCAACATTTATTAAATCAGTAAATCACTTTACTGATCTAGGTGTTGTTATCTCCTCCATTGCAATTTAAAATTTCGTCTTCATTCTTCTGCGATTATTGCAAAATGCCGTAGAATTTTTGGATTTCTTTATCGAAACGTTGGACGACTTGAGCCAAAGGCTTTACGCATTGTATATTCGAGTCTCTTAAAATCACATATGCTCTATGCATCTCACGCTACACACTCTCAACTGAAATCAGAATTGAGTGAATTCGACAACATTTTGAGAAGAGCCACGCACTTGGTCCCGGAAACTCGCTCCATTCCTTATCCAGTTAGAATAAAGGCGTTGGGTATAAGATCTATTGAATATGATCTGCTGATTGCAGATCTTACACTAGTGTGGATGTCGCTGCGCGTGCCTAGCCATTCGTGTAAGCAGCTGTTCTGTCTTCGTGAATCTTCAATGTTACGTGGACACAAGCTATGTTTGAAGCATCGCTCAAAGCATCGAACAAATTGCACGACAGTGATGGATCGCGTCTGTAAACGATGGAATGGATTATCACCTGGTGTGATCAACAGCTCTTCTGCTGAGCAATTCAAAGAACGCCTAAAGCGTGACCTCGTGAACTTTTGATGTTTTTCGTTTTTTTTCTGTTTTTTTTATTCGGTGTGATGCTTCCTTACGAGCTTCAGCTCTCCTGGAAGTCGACATATAATAATTTTTTAATGGAAAAATTTATTTTAGTAAAACATACAGTCGAGGTTATCTGCAAGTGGGCCAAAAAAAGATAGTTTAATAATAATTTTTTAGGTCTCATTTCAGACACCAGGCGTTTGCTTTTGTTAGCGCTACACCTATACGTTGTCGCAGCGAACATACATTTTTGCCATATGAGGATGGATCGCTCACTGATGCGAAAGTTGCTAGTCTCTTGATGAAAGCACTTGCCTCCTTTGCTAGTCCGCCTGAGGTGGAAATTACGAACGGAATAAAGGTTCTTTTTTCGATTTCAATAATTCGCTCAATATATTTATTCTTTTTTCTGGTTTCATTGTATTCAAATGATTGTGTAGGACTTCGACCTGCGTAAGACGGCAAATGGGTTAAATATTGTGACATCCAAAACTGTCCGCTTACTCTGTGAGTGCGTTAGTCCACTACAAGATAAATCGGCTCTTGATCGGGGATCTCGTGTTGTCGTTTGGTTTGAAAACTCGAATGTATCTGGAACAGTTGTATCTGGAACAGCTGTATTTAAAAATAATTAAATAATCGGCATGATTTTCATACAACTTTGAAATCATCGGTTCACCGCTGGCTAAAATTATCTTGTCTAAGCCGCTTGACGACTTTGTATTTTATGTCGTAATTGTTTGATGTATTTCAAGGGTAAGTATTATAACCAAGACAAAAAATATGCAACTTTTGGATTTTTAACATTAACCCTACTTGTTACACGAAAAGAACGCTTTGTTGTGTTCTTAAATAGTTCTCTAAAGTACTTTGAAAGTATTGATCAAATTTATATATTTAATTTTGTTCTATATTTTTAACATCTGTTTCAGAAATGCCTGCAGCCATAGGCACATTAGCGTTTGATCAGTCTGGTAGACCAATTCTAATTTTAAGAGATCAGGAAAGGAAAAGTCGTCTCACCGGGATACGAGCTCAAAAGGTAATAGTTTCTGCATTCTTTGCATCATTTATACTCAAATTTGCACTGTTTGTATTTTTTACCGGTAGTTTTTCAATCCGATAATTTTACATCGAGAAGGATTTTTAAGTATCCAGTCTGTTGTATGTTTGATATATTTGCTCTTACAACTTTTTATTTTTTAAGTTTCATATAATCCAACGAAACATTCGTAATTTGCTAATTCGGACAGTAACAACTTGAAAATTCAATTCAAACTTTTTAATTTAAAACGGTTATTCTTTCAATTGTTGTTTTCTTGTGTTATCGTGTTTGCCTAGCAAACTGCGTTATCGTCAGGTACATTAACAATCCAGTGTAAATACTGAATTATTTTACGTTCGATCTACAAAGTATTTATAGTACTCGTTAATATATGAATGTTATTTTGAATAATATTATTATTTTAAAAATTGTTTTCTTATCGATGAACTTTTGGTTCTTTCAACTTTTGTCTAATCGGAAGATCATTTCGTATTTACATTAATTTTACAAATAATCCATTAATTAATTTTAATTAGCAATTATTAATTAAAAATTAATTTCTTATTTAATAATTAACATATGAAAATCATTACGAACAACCGCAAATTGAGAAAAATGCCTTGTAATTGATATTATTTGATTATTCACGTAATTTAATTAGAATTAAATTAATATTCTTAAATTAAATTATTATAGTTCTAACTAACGATTTCTAAGCACAGGTTACTTATCATCAACTGAAAATTAATTTAAATGCGTTGTAATTGATATTATTTGATTACATCTCCGTTGACCAATTGTTATTGAACGAAATAGATATTTACGATTTATCCATGCATTGGTATATTTTTCCGTTAGTTACAACAAAGATTTTCAATTTCACGCAATCGAAAATACCTTAAACGTTTGCAAACCGTTAATACTGCTTTAGTGAATCGGCAGTTTACTATTTTCAAATATTTGAAGTTGTAAGATCTTTGTTTTAAGAGCCACATTTTGGCAGCACGGACAGTTTCGAATTTACTCCGCAGCTCCCTTGGTCCCAAAGGTATGTTTACATTGCTTTTTTTATTATTAAAGAAATTCTCTCAGGCTTGGATAAGATACTGGTTTCGCCAGATGGTGACGTTATTGTCACTAACGACGGTGCTACGATATTAGAGGGGCTTGATGTTGACAACGAAATTGCAAAATTGATGATCCAACTGTCGAAATCTATGGATGACGAAGTTGGTGATGGTACAACTGGAGTTGTTGTTCTTGCCGGGGCACTACTCGAACAGGCTGAGTCATTGCTTGATAAAGGGCTGCATCCTACCAGAATTGCAGACGGATTTGAGCAGGCCGCGTTACATGCAGCAAACTATCTTGAAAAGCAAGTTGCAACGCAAACTGATAACATCGATAGAGAATGGTTTATCAAATGCGCAATGACTTCGCTTGGTTCTAAAGTTGTTAATCGTGTACACCGTCAACTAGCTGAAATCGCCGTTGATGCAGTTTTAAGTGTCGCGGATTTAGAAAGAAAGGATGTTGATTTTGAATTGATTAAAATTGAGGGCAAAACCGGGGGCACCCTTGAAGATACAATGCTTATTAAAGGTGTGCTTGTTGATAAAGATTTTTCACACCCACAGATGCCAAAGGTTAGTTGTTTTTTTAAATTCTGCTTTTCCTATTGATTTACAATTTCAAAACAAATAGGAAGTGCGTGATGCTCATATTGCGATTTTAACTTGCCCGTTCGAACCACCAAAACCGAAGACCAAACATAAGCTCGATGTAACTTGTGCTAGTGATTATGAGAAACTGTACGAGTATGAAGTTGAAAAATTTGAAGAAATGATTCAAAAGGTAAAATGACACAAACTTTAAGTAATTAATTCCTATCTATATAGGAATTAAATAAAAACAATCTATTATTTATAAAATATTAATTTTTATTCTTTTATCGATGAAATATTTAAATTATTTAAATATTTAATTATTTAATTTAAAACTAAATATTTTACTAAAAATATTTTGGTATTGAAACTATTAGGTTACAGTTACAATGCTAACTTTTCCACTTTTTTTTATCATGTCTGGAAAATTATTGTCTGGACTATATACAATACTTTGATTACAAAATGTTTCTCTTTCTTTAAACTTCGTTTCTTGCCATATGCTGATCTAGAATGATAAATCGACTATTCGTCAAAATAGTTGATTATTGACTTTAAAATCATTTAAATAATTTAATAGACATAAATTGTATCAATTGAAAAGGTAATCGGAATCAACAAAATATTGTAAAAAATAAATCAAATTCTTAAGCTAAAATTTTTGATGGATAATAAATAATATACTTTGTATTAGAATAATATACCCTGGATAACCAAATTTCATCAGAGTAAATACGTCATTATCGTGTATTTTGCCCAGATGCTATGTTGGGTCAAGGAGTTAGGGGCCGAAACCTGATAAAGAGCAGTTCCTCCTGATGACCTCTAATTATTATTATGATACATAGTTTGCTATTTATTAGTCAATTCAAAAAAGATAATTTTTTTAAAAGTATTATGTTAAATATTAACTTGATTTAAATTATATAAAATTTTATATAACAATTATTTATTATTTATAATCATTTAATTATTTATCATTTAATTATTTAATTTTTATTTAGCATTATTTTTTAGTTATGAATAGTATACAATATTTAGAATAATTTAGCTGATCTAATTGCTCATAAATTTGCCAGTTCTTTTCATACTATGACAATTGCTGCATATATTTTTTTATACGAAAAACTTAAACGGTATGTTGTGACATTTTTGTTTATTGCACAATGCCTAGTAAATTTAAATCATTTTTAAATCGAACCTAAAGTATGCATAGGATCCAGCTATACTTGATTTAAAAATACAGTTATTTTTATATCGTTGTCTAGGTTAGATTATTCAGGATGGTAATTGAAAACGTAATTTATTTATTTTGATTTCTCTTTATCTATTTGTGTTAAGATCAAGAGATCTTTTTTGTACTTTACTTGTCTGAATTTGGTTTCGATTTGTTTTAACAAGTAACTAGAAAGATTTAAAGATCTCTTGACAAATGTATGTTTAAAAATATGCTTACATAAAATGCTCAAAAATTTCAAAAATTATTAAAAAGTTCAAAAATTTAATATTATCTTGAAAAGTTAAAAATATCTAATTTTATCATTTAAATTTAAAATGCCCTCAATTGTTTAAAGTAGTTGTATCTGCAATTAAGATTAAAAATGCTGGCGCAAATCTAGTTATTTGTCAATGGGGCTTTGATGACGAAGCAAATTACCTGCTCAAAAAGAATGAACTTCCTGCAGTTCGATGGGTCGGTGGTCCGGAAATCGAGCTGATTGCTATCGCTACAGGTGGTAGAATAGTTCCAAGATTTGAAGAACTTAGCAACAAAAAGTTGGGTAAAGCAGGGATTGTAAGAGAAATTACCTTCGGAACAACGTCTGAGCGAATGATTGTAATTGAGCAATGCCATAATCCAAAAGCTGTTACGATCCTAGTTCGAGGAGGTAGCAAAATGGTAAGCCAGCTTTGTTTGTTTCAATTCTTTTACGAATTGGAGATTTAGGTATATTTTAAATATTAAAATAATTAAACAAATGAATATAAAAATAATTAAATAATTAAATATTAAATTAAATAAATGAATATAAAATTTATATAATATATAGTTAGTATTTCTATTAAATAGTCAATTAAATGAACAATTAAATGTAATTCTATAAATTTTAAACGAAATTGATTGATACAATTGAATTAATAAGTCAACAAATTTGCTGACTAAATTTAAATTAAAAAATATTAATTTTTAAAATAAAGTTTTAACTAATCAAGTGATAATAATTATTTTTTAATACAATAAATTGCGATTATTTAAGATTACAAGTTGATTTTAATCTTGTAATTATTGAATACAAGGAGCTGTAAAGTAACTCTATGTGACTTGTATATTTTTCAAATTTTGATCAAATTATGAATAAAGATATAAAAATATGTGAACGCATAATGTCTCTTGTTTTTATCTAACTGCCAATCCATCAGAGTAATTGCAATGATTTCGAAGAAATAGTGTATTGAAGAAATAGTGTATTCTTTTGTTCTATTGGTCTCATGCGAATATGCAGGACCATTTGCCTATGTTTTTCAACAGGTTCTGTATGAACATTTGTATTTCTCATGATAAAGCCATTTTATTTTCTAAATTATATTTCTTCATTTCAAATATTAGAGAAATCATCATTTTTATTCTTTAATTTATCCAAATCCAAAAACGAAGAATTAGTTTAACTCGATAGTATTTCATAAAGTGATCAAGGACTTTTCTGAGGATAAAAAATAAATCTCAAATTTAGTCTAATGAAATCATACGTGAATGAGGATCAGAATTAAAATTATTTTAATAAAAAAATAATTTATTAATAATAAATTAATAATAAATATATAATTAATAATAAATTATAATAAATAATTAATAATAAATTATTATAAATTAATAATGATTATTATTAATTTTTTAATTATATATTTTTTTAATATAAAAATATTATTTACAAATTATAGTTACCTTCAAATGGGTCTTATAAATGTCAGAATATAATATTTTTGTCCCTATATCTTCGTTATAATCCTTATTACTCAGTTGTGATTGATACTTTTGTAATTTCTCCTCCTTGACGTTATAGACACTGATTTTGCTATAGATATCGAAATGTTTGTTCTTATTCTTCTTATGCAGTCATCATACCTATCTACGTTTTTTTTCTGGTAATCTAGTGGCAATCCGCTTAATCACACTGTTTGCTACAGGAGCTATTCCTCCAACTGTCGAGAAAATCATCGGGTGGAATGCCGCTTGCTCAATTCTTGTAATTCTTTCTCCGTACTTTGCGTTTTTTCGTCTTTCATGATGTGTAAATGGATCAGTCATGCGCTCTAAGGAATATGAAGGTGATAAATTGTTGAAGACACACACGTTCATATGGTACCGCCCTTAGATATTCCCATATAGCCCATTGCAACAAATATCAGCTATGGCGTCTCTATCTTTCGTATTAGTCGATCTGTCAAAATATATAGAATGCGGAACTGGCTGTAATATAGGTTCCTTCGTCACCAGTTTACAGATCCCGTTTAACGGTTTGATAATTTCATCGACGACTATATTATGTCTAATGTAATTGAGACCTTCACATTTACACGACAATGCATGTGTTACATTTAAATCCATACCACATGTGCAAAAGCCAGTTAGGGTTTTAGGCTCCCATGCATATCGCACTGCTATCGCATCTTTAAACTTTTGTGAGTTCAGAAGTCTGTTATTCGTATAAGTTCGTGAAGTAAGCCAAGCCGAGGCTCCTTTGACACTCGCGTTTCTTAATATTGTTCTAAGATCTCGTTCCGAGGAATCAATAATTTTGAGTTGATCCAGCTTTTGTTTAATCTTATTCAGATCATGCGGTTTTTTTGTGATATTTTTTGTTTATTACGTAGTTCGTTTCCTCTCAGTCCATCGATGCTTGGTTTGCACATCGAGTACGAAACTCGATATTCATTCTCGCCTTCCGCAGCAGGGTTCATTAATCCCAAACCTCCTAGGAAATATGGTAGATGAATTATTGATTTAGATTCTTCATTCATAGTTTCTATACCAAGTATCCGAGTAATTGTGTTTTGAAATAATTCATTTTCTAGAGGTTTAAACCATTCAATCTTTGTCTCGCATGTTCTCTTCAAATATGTCCATTGGTGTTGGAAAACTCTATTTAACATAAGATACGCTGCAAAAGTATTCTCCGTAATTAGATCGTCTAGTTTTGACACGTCCGTCTTGAATTCTCTAATTTTTTCCTTCACTTGATGTTCAACATAGTTGTTCGTTCCGATGTAACTGCCTAGGTATTTGACTCCATCTGTTCGGATCTGTAATCCAGCTTCCTCAAAAAGATTTGTATCTCAAATATTTTCTCGTGTTAAAATTACACACTTTTCCGGATTTACGTTGTATCCGTAAGCTGGTCCATATCGTTTTACTAGCTTCCACACCTTTACTAAATCTTCTGCCTTTCCTACGCAAGCAGCATCATTTGCATACCAACAGTGCTGAGCACTAGGAGAATTTCGTCTCAGCTTTTCGATAAACGGTAAAGACGCAGCAGCAAAGGCTGCCATCGATAGAGGATCTCCTTGAGTGAATCTTTCAGCTGACACCAAAGAGATCCCACCGACTGTTAACTGTATTGGCTTTGCGTATGTATTATTCATAATTATACTCAAAGACGGGCAGATGTACTTCATATTTTCGAGGGTGAGCGATCTATTAACAGAGTTAAAAGCGTTTCTGGCATCCAGCAGAAGAAGGCAATTATCAGGGGAAGCTGAAAAGGAAGTTCGAACTGTGTGTAATTAATAATATTATAATTATTATAATAATTAATAATTATTAATTATTATAAATTAATTAATTATTAATAACTTATTAATTATTATTAATTATTAATTATACGATTTATTATTAGTAATAAATTTATAATATATTACTATAATAATTATTAATTATTAATATTAAATTTTAAATAATTATTGGTGAAGAAACCATAAACAGTATGTATATTTGAAGTGGGTTGAATTCCCGCTGTATGTTATATTTTGTAATAAATATTGTATATAAAAAATTATCTAAATTATTATTTTAATATTTAATTATTATTTTAATCAATTGGACTAAAACATTAAAGTAAAACTGAATATTTGTTTGGTATCTAATTGCAATTAAAATACTTTTAATACAATGATCTTAAATGAATTTACCCTTTAGCATCTTAATCTGATATTTGTTACTTTGATTTAGATGGTGGATGAGTGTAAACGTGCTCTTCACGATGCCCTATGTGTCGTTCGAAATCTCGTAATAGACTCGAGAGTTGTGCCAGGCGGTGGAGCGTCCGAACTCTCTTGTGCTACTGCTGTTGAGAAGTACGCAAATACTGTATGTATCAAGTTCAATTATTTTTTGATTACAAAATATTTTAACACTCAAATCAATTTTTTATTATTTAATATATGCCTTTTTATATCACAAAACTACACCGGAAACAACTTCTTTTCAAAGTTATATAATTGAAATAACACCACCTTGAATTCAAATCATTTGAAATAAATTGTTCTTTCCTGAGCTAATATCTAAATATTAATAATATTTAGATATTAATAATATTAATATTAAATATTAATTAAAGAATTTATCAATTCTTTAATTATTTTTATTTGTTTAGTTTGAGTTGGGAAAGCAAAGACAATGTGTAACAATTGACCCATCCCTAGTTTATCCTTAGGTAACGATAGAGTCAATTTAAAGATTTAAATTGGTGAATGTGGTAGCGCCAAGTCAATATAAAGATTTTATCTTGTATCAAATATTGATAGAATTTAATTTTAAGAATGAAAATAATTGTGGCTGAGCGGATAACCTGCTTTACACCCTTGTCAATAACAAATGGCTATGGTTATTTCAAACCACTAAATTATGATACACAGATGTTAAAAATCGAAATATGCGGTTGTAATACGGCATCTAACATCACTAGAAAACGTCTTAGTATAAGTTTCCGAAATAGCTATCTATTCATCGAGTATTTAATTTTTAAAGCTTGTCCTCATGGGGCTTATCAGTAATGGAAAACCTTAAGTAATCAGATAATGTAAACGCCTTAATTTTTTATCTATTGTCTATCTACAATTTTCATCTACAATGGTATAACAATCAGAAATTACTGATTAATGTGCTAATGTGCAGCAATTGATCACAAAATATTCTTGATTTCTAGTTTTTCTAGTTATTTATATCGTAATAAATTTAATATTTTATATAATTTACGTAACTAAATTTATCTTTATAATATTATTGATGGAATTGGTTTCTAAATGTTGAAAAATCAAATATAAATATCATTTTCACTATTTTACAATGTTACATTCTATTTAGATCTCTACATGCGAACAGGTTGCTGTTAGAGCGTTTGCTCGTGCATTGGAATCGATTCCAATTGCATTAGCAGAGAATGCGGGATATTCGCCTATCGAGCATGTCTACGAAATAAAGGCTAAGCAGGAGCGAGAAGGCAATCCCAATCTTGGAATCGATGCATTTTTAACTGGAAATGCAGGTAAATAAATGTTTTTATGTATTTATTCTCTGTTGTGCTTTGATAACAACACAATTTTTAAAGGGATAAAAACTCCACGCAGCCAGTAAAGAATGCATATTTTAACGTGTTCATTAATTTTGCTTAACAACATATTCGAATCATCAGCGCATGAAAAGACGTGTTGAAGACTTTGCAATCATTAGGTAAAAGTTACAAATGCAATAGTATCCTATGACATGACGAATTAACCGGACAGAGCAAAATGTTTTATTATGTATCACAAGACTAAAGCATATCGTGAACTAGATAACTGCAAGGAAGAAGTTATGCCAGTAAGGCTACCCCCGTTTATGAAGATTAATACCTAATGTGCACTTTTAAATCTCCAAATGCATTTATCTATTTGAAGAAAGTTAAAAGCTTTTATATCAACCCAGAAAGCTTCTATTCTGTAGATAATAGTAGCAATCAACATGACTATAAAACAAAGGCCCAATCGCAAACGAGAACTTTTGTTACTAACTCATGCAGTTTATATAGCAATTTTTGTAGTTTTTTGTTCGAAGTACAGCATTAACGACCAATGAGACGACAACATTACCCTAAGGTACTGTAATTTTACACAGTTTTAACGGTGTACTACGAAAAGAGGGGTAATAATATCGACCAAGGCGACTACTTCTACAGAATTTTTCTACTTTTGCCTAATCTTTAGTTTGTTTGAGCTGCAATACATACTCATTGCCAAAAGGGAATGCTTCATAGTGAAAATCTTAGTTGTTAGCGTAAAGGACGCAATTAATTGAATTTTTGTGTCACGGCATAATTGAGATGTAAAATCCATTAATAAGAATGAAAATAATAGCGGCTGAGCGGGTCATATGCATTACACCCTTGTTAATAACAAACGGCTATGATTGTTTCAAAACACTACAGATGTGCAGATGTTACAATCGGTAGATGCGGTTGTAATACCGCATTTAACATCACTGGAAAACGTCCTAGCATAAGTTTCCGAAGTAAGTATCTATTCGCCGAATCGAAAGCCCATTTGGAAATCTATTAATACATTGTTCAAGGATGGTCGCCTTCTGAAGTAACCAACAACGCGATTTTATACTGTCTCAAGAGCATTCGTGTACTTCAATTCATATACTGCACTTTAATTCATAGACTGCACGACAATTCACAAACTGCACGACAATTCATAGACTACACGACAATCCGAAATCTGAATTGCCGTGTAGTCAAGAGAGTCTCGATAAGCAGGAGTCGATAAGTCGTTTAGTTAGCAACACAATTCCCCAATACGAATATGTTATTTCCTTTGTATAATACCTTGAGTACACCTTATCTCCGCAATTCCCCAACATGATTTCTAGGAGATTACTACAATAATTAGTTTTTCTAGGACAGCTAAAAGTCAAATAACACCATATGATTTCTGTACACGTTTGGTCAAATATCATCTTACCTGTAAACATAGTAAATATATTTTTAAAGAATATTTGGGACCCACTGATTTCTTTGTATTCTTATCAAAATTATTTATTATTAATCTATAACTTTATATTAAATATTTATAAATTTACACATTATATTAATTTGCGCATATCAGCGATTCTTATTTTTCCGTTATATTCTCAACACAACGTTTTTATTTTAGATATGCGTTCTCAATCTGTAATGGAGACACTCGGCAGCAAAAAGCAACAACTATTTTTAGCTGCACAGGTAGTTCGTCTTATTCTGAAGATTGATGACGTTCGAGAAACCGTTGAAGGATTTGACGAATAAATAAATCGGAAAGCCGTCTTAAAAACAAAAATATCGTCTTTAAAAACCAGTTACGTTCATCGATGTTGGATTGTTTGCTAGAAAATTTTTATCTTCAAATTTTATTGCTCTCTTGCAGATACGCACTGTTGATTACCTGAATTATGGTATACCGTTCAAATGGATTTGAACATATCATTTTGCTTAATAAATCTGTCAGGTCGTGATCTGGGTGCAAGCTCAATAACGTTCTTCTGACTATATTGTTCTCTAGTTTAAGCACATATCCAAATGTCATTTCACATAGAGCATTACCGAGGCAGTATATATCGGTAGCGTAGCCTTCTATAGGTGCTGACGTAGTCTTCTCTGGTGGCATTAAACCCTCCGTTCCTGATGATTTACCTGGAATCATTGTCTGATTAAGTGGCATCTTTAAGGCACCCGCAAAGTCTATCAGCTTTACGTTTCCATCATTCGTGATAATGAAATTCTCTAACTTAATGTCGCTGTGTACGATTCCTTGACTGTGCATAATGTAGACAGCATAAGCCATCTTTCTGAATATCGATCTTTTACTTAGTTTGTCGTCGTTTATCTTTTGGGAGATGATACCTATCGTGTTTGCGTAATTGAAAATACTCTGTCCTAATTCCATTATTAAGTAAGGCCGCGTCAATGTATAATCATAATCACCATTTTCGCTATCGTCTGACATTTGAAGATAACCTGCATCATAACACCTTGGAAAATATCTGCTATTGATTGAATTCAGTCTGCGCATAAGATCAGCCTCTTTTGCAGCAGTTTTGATTACCCTCGGTGTCAGTATATTGTATATTTTGATAGCTACCGGACACTTATGAATAGTGTTATAGCCTCTATACACAGTTGACATACATCCATTGTCTATTTTGTCATAAATTTTGTACGGCACATCACTTTCCATTATAAAACTATCTAAATCGTTGCTAGTTAAATTATTACGACGACTTTTTTATAAATAAAATCAGACAGATATATTAAACTGCGACAATAAAATTTTGTTGTTTAATATCCATAATTTTTTAGTTTTTAACTTCGAAATTTTATTCAAATCATAATAGTGTTACTTATATGATATTGACCTTACCTGTTTAATGGTTTTTAGGATTACTTTATCAAGTAGTTTGTGCAATAAATCTGGGAGAACGTTTACTATTTCGTTTTAAATTCCAATTGCCATTTCTTTAGACTATGCATGCAGCAACATGTAAAATAATTTATGATGATATTAAAGTCAACTGGAATATTTTTAATTTGAAATAAATTAATTTTGATAAAATAGAATGTCTCAAGTTTCTGTTTGTTGTTATTCAGGGAGCATAAGTATAAAAATATATTTGAAAAAATATATATATAATATATATATAAGTTTTCGAAACTCTTGATGGTAGCAGTTAATGCATGTACATCAAAATTAAAAATAAATATCAATATTTCTTAAATTTAAATACTTATAACGCCATTTAAGATATATTTCATTTCATCTACTTTTGATATACTCAATAGTTTGTAACGAAATCTTAGTCTTGCCTTCTGGTTACTGTTTGTTATAACAAACAAAATAGCAAGATTCATCAATTAATCTGGAAATTAATAAAATTCCACAATTAATGGGATAAATCAGTAGCCAGACGATTAATGAAATCGTCTGGCTACTGTTTGTTATAACAAACAAAATAGCCAGATTCATCAATTGATTTTGTTATTAATGAAATCCAATATTGTATTATACGG
Organism: Pomphorhynchus laevis; assembly: GCA_012934845.2. Lineage (NCBI taxonomy): Eukaryota > Metazoa > Acanthocephala > Palaeacanthocephala > Echinorhynchida > Pomphorhynchidae > Pomphorhynchus > Pomphorhynchus laevis. The sequence continues at coordinate 67,558 of WNNJ02002427.1, forward strand.
CCGTGGACTGATAAAATTCACGTATTATAAAACACTCAAGTTTAGTTTGTACATTAAATCTTCAAAACTATCTATTTCTTATGTACCTATACAATTAACAGCATATTTTTAAGACTATGCATGCAATTACATATTAATATATTTACGAATTTCGATCATCTTCAAATTGTAAAATAATTTGATGCTTTTAATAGCCGAGTTTGGAAAGTAACGAATTGTTTAATTGTTTATTGAATGTTTTATAGATTAGCCGTATTCACGTCGTTGTTATAATACCTAGTGTGCACATCTTCATGTATAAATGTGTCTTAATGATACTTCATATACTCGTGAGATAAAATTTCATGAATGCTTGGTCTAGATTTTGGACTGGGATGTAAGCATAAAATAAGCATATCATATAAATATGGGTTTTCATTTGTTGGAATTGGCTTGTTGCTTGGAGGACATTCTACTCTTTTTCCGTAAGTCATTTCAAAAAGAATAGCTCCGAGTGAATAAATGTCACATTTAAACCCGTAAATCGCTCGTCCTTTAACCCCACGCTGCTCAGGCGCCATGTAGCCCGGTGTTCCGACTGCGTGACGATCGGCAGATATTGATTCCCCCGGCAAGAAAAACGATGTTCCCAAGTCGATAATTTTTATTATAAAGTGAACTACTATAAAGTTTGCTGGCTTTAAATCAGCATGAACAATGTGCATGTCATGTAATATCGCTACGGCTTCAGACATTCCTTTAAAATAATCTAATCTTTTTGGTTCATTGATTACTCGACTGCGCTTGCCCACGATGTCCTCGAATGGTATTCCTCGTTCCTCTACCAGGTAAGTATTTCCGCTTTCGTTGTTAAAGTCATAATCGAATATGTGAACAATGTTTTGAAAATTCGTTTCCTGGAGTTGCTTCAATAGCATAATTTCGTTCAAATACATGACCGCATTGTGCCGCATTTTCACTATCGGCATTTCGGAGAGACGCGTTTCTTTAATGGCGACCTTTCTGCCGTCACGTTGATGAGTTGCCGCATACACAGTGGCAAATCCACCTTTGCCCAGGATGTAGTCTATCAGATAAGTGTTTCCATTTATCCCGATTTTTTTACCGACCTTTTCTAAATTACATATCGTGTTCTTAATTTTTTTAATGTGTTGCAGTAATTACTTTAAAATAATTAAATACTTAAAACCAGATAACATATTAACTTTATTTTTCGAGCATTAGGAAACTAGCTGTAATCATTACCAGGTAATGTAAAAAAATCGTTTAATTATACATGAAGCATAATCGATGTTGGTATTTATTAATGAAATAATAAAATTATTATTAATTAATAATGAAATTTATTAATCATTGGACATTTGAATAAATTTTTTGCCTTATCCGAATTTCAATTTTAATAGATAAAGAAAAATATATTCATTATGATAGTAAATTTAAAATATGATTTAAAATAACAAATTTAAACAAATCATTATGATTAAATTTGAATTATTTAAATTTATTATTAAATAATAAATTTAAATAAATCATTATAGAAACGCATTAACATTAAAGTACAGCCTGAATAAAGTATTAAATAACAAGTAATGATTACATTTAAATAATTTAAATTCATTATTAAATAATAAATTTAAATAAATCATTATAGAAACGCATTAACATTAAAGTACAGCCTGAATAAAGTATTAAATAACAAGTAATGATTACATTTAAATAATTTAAATTTATTATTAAATAATAAATTTAAATAAATCATTCTTTAACGCATTAATGTACATCATTAAGAAATCCGAGTGATTTCCTCATTAAGTTTCCAGCATTCAATCTTATAAACCTTTGATAACATGTTTAAAATGATAATCTTCTATGATGACAAATGTTGAACAAGGGTGTTCAAATGTTTAATTTGAAGTTCAGCGTTAACAGGATCTTAAGTATTTTAATAATGCAGCAGTTGCAAAGCGAATGTTTCTCATTTTACTCTTCAACCACTAGATCAATTAAAAATTAAGATTATGTCTAATAATCCAAGCACGTATTTTGTAAAGTGTGGTGACATAAATTAGTGCCTTATCCGTTTTTGAAAGACTTAATTGGATGGAGTTAGAAGATGTGGCACAGTTAGAAGTTTTATAATATATAAAAATAATTATAATATATTTAATAATATATTTAATATTAATATAATATATAATTAATAATAATATATATTAATTAATATATAATTAATATATTAATATATTAATTAATATATTAATTTAATATAATATATTAAAATAACGTTCATAAATAATGTTAATAATGAAAGCAGTATTGAATAATAGTAATTTATAATAAATAATGATAACCTGACATCCATATGGTGATCCGCAGACACATTCGTACTGGAAATATGGACAAAATGTTGCATTTCGTGGATCAAGTTGTTATCTCTTAGAGATATACGAAAACTATGGAACTGACAGTTATTAAGAATGCTATGTACAACATTTTATTGGAAACTCTTCAAAGATTAGGTTTCAAATCGCCGAGAGAAAAATAAAACGCATTTCGGGGATCAAATCGGATAACGAATATTTTTATTCAAATCGCTGAGAGAAAAATAAAATGCGATTAAATTAAAAGGGGAAGTTACTACTATCAGTTTATTCGCTCACGTTTGCTACTTGACTTTAGGTCTTATATGGCATTAATAAATTTTAGAATTTTAAATAGTTGATACTGATCCATTTAAATAATTATTGAAACTGGATCAAAGAAACAAATATTTTTTTTATTTTGCTAACTTCTGTTAGCATCTTTAGAAATGAATTTTCTGAAGATGCTAACAGAAGTTAGCGAAATATCAAAAATAATTTCTTTTTCCTTTGATCTAGCTTCAATAATTATTTATTAAATTTTAGAATTTTGGGGTTCAAATATTTACATGCACTACCGGACTATGTGAGCCCATTCTATCAATACCAGGAAATTATTGCTGGCTAATTTACCGTGATATTTGGTTGTAGTCGCCAACCTTGTGATGATATGTGTGATTAAATTTTATCCTGAACTTCCGACTTTCCTTTATCATTCAACATGAAGGTTCGTGATCTCGTTATCTATATCATGCGAGTTTGATAACCAACTATTGTTGAGAACTTGCCAGGAGTAACTAGCAACATTTTGTATACATTTGCTAATTGACATGCCCCAATCAGTATTATTGTGATATTTATGATACTAAGAATATACCCAACGCGGTATGTGACTTTAAAATTTCTGCCTCTAACGTTTTTCCAAATATCAGATAATAAATAATAAAGCAATATTATTTGTTTTATATTACAAAATATATTCATCCTTCGCGTTCTGATGGATGTCCGTCAAGAGTATCAACAACCGTTAATATTACTATTTTTAGATTTCGAGTCGGCGTTTGACCAAGTTCACACCTGTGTGAACTTATCCGTGCAATGTATGAAAATACTGTGTCAGTCGTGCGCGAATACGGTTGTACTGGAATTCCGTTTCCTGTCAGTACAGGTGTTCGACAGGGGGAGTACTATCACCAGAACTATTCAACATTCTCATCGATCATCTCCTATGGGAAACGCTCGACCTGCACAGTGAAGGTATACGCCTGCATCCGAGCAATATGCTGCTTTCTGATCTGACGTACGCGGATGATGTAGTCGTACTGTCAGAATCATTTGAGGATGCGCAACGTACAGCAACCCGCATAGGCGAGACAGCAAAGAAATATGGGTTATTCCTTAACTTACCGAAATGTAAACTACTCGCCATAAACTCCCCTGTGTGCTCAGTTATTATTGATGGTATAACTATTGAACAGGTACAATCTTTCACCTATCTTGGATCAGTGTTTTCCGTAGACTGCCGATGTGACTACGACATTCGAAGCCGGATAATAAAGGCTGGTTTCGCCTTTTCGCGTCTAAACTCCTTCTGGCGTGATAATAATGTATCTATTAAAACAAAGATCCGAATATATTCGTCTATTGTTCGTCCAGTACTACTGTATGGATCCGAGTGCTGGCCTGAAAAACTTACAACAAATAATCAACTTGCTGTTTTTGAGCGACGATGTCTACGTAGAATTGCAAAAGTCAATCCACTCGATCATGTATTGAACGCAGAAGTGTATTCTCGATGTTCACTCGACGTCTCCGTGTCTGATTTGATTCGGAAAAATAGACTGCGCTATCTTGGCCATGTACTTCGGATGCAAAGAGATAGACTCCCAAAGTTATCTCTGTACTTGGACCCGGAAGAATCCTGGCGACGCCCCAGAGGCGGTGTTCGTAAGAATCTAAAGAGAACGATCGAAGACGATGCCAAGAAAATACTATTCAGCTACTCGAACATTATCTGGCGGAGATTTAAAAGAAGATGGAGACAAGAACTGGAAATGGTGGCTCAGAATCGATTGTCCTGGACTCATTTTGCTACTTCACTTTGATTTGACTTTATTTTCGTCTTCTTGATGTTGTAACTCACGATCTGTAAGGTCTAGTGGTTTAATAATAATATTACCACTGGATTATACTTTATTGTGTAATTCAAGGATACATGAATCTACGAATGTTTAATTCACAATCTACATGTGGGTTGACCTTTATTTTTTTTAAGAAAGTGTTTACAGGCAATAGAAAATAATTTAGATTTAATAAAGTATTACAACAATTACATTATGCAATGTCAGAACTACTTTGTATTTAACGTTTATCTATAAATGATATAAAGAAAATTGCAGCTAAATGTAGGGGACGATTACGAATAAAGCTTTTGAGTGATATCAGATTCAGCGTTCATTCTAGAAATTACCAAATAAACTACTTTCGGAACAATGTGACGCATATTTATCTAATTTTTATACTTCAACTTCCTGTAACATTATAAAATGAATCATTGGAACAGCTTCCTTTGACAGTAGGAATGAACGACGATGCACGCTTTCAGCAACTCGGATAATTATTAAATAGTGATCAACTCCTGAAATACTTTTTACGATTTACGCTGTATGTTTATTTACAAGCGACAGCAAGCTACAATTACAATAGCTCTGTCATTAAAAATGGAACAATTTATGGATTACTAAATTACTAAAACTGAACATTTATTTATTTATAAATTAATAAATTACTAAATTAAATTGTAAATTAAATAACAATATATTTAATCTTTTTAAATGATTTATTTAATAAATAACTAAATCCTAAAAGAAACCCTTTAAATAATTTTAATTTTATTTTGTGTAAACAGCATAAATACTAGTCAAGTTCCACACTCGTTCCTAATCTTGATTTGGACCAAAATCAAGATTTCGGTCCAAATCTTGATTTGGTTTCTACTTCAAATAGCTGCTGGATAATCCAATATCCATTTTAAGTATGTTTCAGGCATATAGTCATTCCGAGATACAAACTTGAACAAATTTAACACTTACTTTGATTGCTTACACTTTCAAATCCTCCCATTATATGCACAATTTAATTGTAACTAATAATTGTTAATTAAAAAGATTGGTGGTTCAACCTTTTTTGTCCTGAATTTTCATTTTAGTTCTACTGGTTTTGATTTCTAAGCTTTCTTGTGGGAAAACAACTTTTAAAATTTTCTTCTAAACGCTAAAATGTGCAAAGTGATACGTCGTAGAATAATTGTCAAGTTTAAATGTTCCGTCTCGGTTTAAATTATTTTTAACCTTCTGTCAAATGCGCTTTCACATGTTTCATCATTATGTGCATGTCAATAAACGAACAAATAATTTTTTTTCTGATTTTAATATGAGCACCGAAAGATGATGAATAAAACAAAATTGAAATACAGACGATACTCAATAGAAACCACTTTATATCCGCCGATTAGGTCTTGAATATTTAAATTATGAAACTAATTGCTGAATTTTGTTTAGGCATATATCAAGAATATATTTTTATCAAAATGGATTAAGATCAAAATAAAGGCGTTTTACAAGTTAAGCTTAATCTCTAATCGTATTATTTCTTTGTATTTTTTGATAGTTATTTTCTTATGGACCCATCTCCTATGAACTAGGAAAATATAACAGTTTGCTTGTATATATCATAGAAGTTAGAATCCCAATTGCCAAATGTGCCTATTTTATTAATTTTTCCTTTTATCGATATCCATCCTTTAGGCTCAAATTAGATTTTATAACAAACACAATATATTTTAAAATAAATAATTATCGGAGCTGGATCAAAGTAAAGAGGAAATTATTTTTGATATTTCGCCAGCCTCTGTTAGCGAAATATCATCTTAAAGTGGTAAATAAGTGGTAAATTAGATAAGTATTAAATTAAGTACTAAAATTTACAGAACGAAGAAATTAGTTTAATTCAAAAAATTACAAAATTTTGATATTTTATTTTATTATTTTTAGGAAATTTATTAAGCACTAATTAATCAAGTTTGCCATTTACATAAAATACTTAAAATTTTGTACAAAGGAAAAATAACATCAAAAAACAAACTTGAAATGTTACAAAAATATCATAAAGAAAAAATCAGTACTGCACAATTAAATACAAAACAGAGAATGAAGCAAATACACTTTTTTTTCAATTGTGCGAAAAAAATGAGTACGAACAAGCGTGTCGGAGGAACAAAGGATTGTAAAAAAACAGTTTTCCAGTCAATTTTCTAGTAAAAACAAAGGAACATGACCAAATACAGGTAAATGCTGCTCTGAAATCGCCTGTTCCAAAGGTTAGTGAGTTTTCAATTGCTACTAGGGATGGGGAAGTACTTCCCCCAATCCCAAAACTAAAAAATTTGATAATTATAAAGATCAAAAAGCCTATGGAAAGGCATTTATTGTTTAATTTCTTTCTACGGCCGTTTACAGAGCAACTATCAAATAGAATCATTTTCAACTCGGTAAAACTTTATGAAACTGAACTAAAGATTTCGTTTACCACCTCAGACCTCTTAAAGGGGTATGTTAAATACTTCGAATCGTCCCTGTCGGAGTATGGGTCCATATACTCTAAACCCATACTTGCCACTCTAAAAGTATCTAACCTCCCTTGTCAATTGGATGAGAATGATATCGAATTACTAAAAGAAACATTTAAAATATCTAACTTCCGTTCAATAATAGGCAAGAGCGGACATCAAATACCAGTTGGATTTTGTTCCGCTTCCCTATAGCGGGCTGAATCGCTGGCTAATTCAGCTTGTAATCCCTTCATGGGATTTAATCTCAGATTTACATTCATTGATAAAGAAGAGTTCACATATCCGCACTGCAGTCGGTGCCACAAATGGGGGCACTGGGCCTCAAGCTGCAGTGAGTCATCGACATGTGTGGTGTGTGGCTCCCCCCAATGTCTGGCTTTGTGTCGACAGGAGAAAAATGTGTATCCCCTCCATTATGCTCTAACTGTGGGGGGAGCCATCCTGCATGGAGCAGAAAATGCAGACATTTTAAATTATATCAAGGTGGATTTAACAAGTCTGCTGCCCAACCGAAATCTGGTACCTTTGCAAATGCTGCCACTCGTACGAGGGATGATGATCTCATGCGAGCAATTGATATACGTATAGAAACAATGTATAAGAAGATGGAAGTTTTAGTATCCTCTGTTGTTGCCACATTCTGTACTAACCCTACTATTCCATCATCAACGGCAAATCCATCATCCAAAAAGAGGGGGGCTTCGGCTCAACCTATCCCTCCTATCAATATTGGCAATCTCCTGAAGAATAAAAAAATAAGGGGAAATGAAGATGCTGCCCATGGGCAAGTACCTGCCCCGGATGGTGCTAGTGGACGGGAAAGGGCGAACCTTCCCGCACCTAGCTCCTGTCTAGGTTAGGCAATCCCCACATCCAAACTTAATCTAACCACAATGGCAGAGTAATCGTGAGCCTTTTTCACTGAATATCCTTCAGTGGAATTCGGGAGGTGCTTCTGCCCTTAGACTTTTATCTGGTAGAGATGCAGATGTTATAGTCCTTCAGGAGACGCGGTCTATCCGTCTCCCCCAGGACATTACTCGATTTATCCCAAAGCACATTTATACCCACTATACTCCGTACATAACCCCTCCTCACTCCTCTTCATCTCAAGGTCTTTTAACCTTAAGTTAAAGTGCTCCTTTAAGGATCCTTCCCTCCTTCTTAAACTATTCAGGTCTGCCATATCTTGTTCTAGCTAGTTATCACTTCGTAAGAACGGTAAATGTATCAGCATAGCCAATATTTATATACGGCCAGGAGAAATTCACAAGAACCGTGACCTCCTGGATCGTTTATTGGGTAGCGGCTATGACATGTTACTTGGTGATTTCAACGACAGAACTGGTCGTTGGATTAATGCAGCAAACCGCAGAGCCAGGAACGAATATCTTATTCACAAACCACCATCCCTCCTACCTTTCATTGCATCAATCAACCTAATTCAGTCCTCGACATTTTACTGCTTCACTCGAGGTAGCTGTTAAAACCCTTCTGCACAGAGCAGTCGCGCCAGCAATTGTCCACCTCTCATGACCTAATTCGTTGGAGAATTGAGGAAGATATGTTGCTTCGAAGAAGGTTTCACTTTGATCCAAATCAGGAGTGGCCTTCTTTCAAGCGGCTATCCAACTCTTTCCCAGAATTGGAAATGAGAGTCTGACCGAATTTAATACCTACCTCTTCTTCGCAAGCTACCGCGATACTATCGACTACCTATAAAGGTCGCATATACAATCCCACTCCAACAAAACTCAAGGTCCTAGCTAAAATGCTACATCTTCCTACTCTCTCTGTTTCCGCCAGACAAGGCCCTCTCGAATGAATACTGGAGCACTAGATATAGGTTCCAGCTGAGTAAGGGATAGGGCGAGTATTGCTCGTCTTAACCCTTCTCAGTCTTCCTTTTGGAAGATTTTCAAGAAGGAGAAGTTTGTTTGTTGGAAGGATAGAGCATTGGGTTGGATTATGGAATATAAGGCCTTGATTAAAGTTTTGGAGGAGTCACTAGCCCTACACAACTATGGAGCCACTCAATCACCTCAACCAATCCCGCCTTGGTGTAACTTCAGGAGTAGGGATCTATCTGTTACGGATATCCTTAACTCCTGGGGTCCACTCCCGGGCACCTCCAAATCCGTCGCTCCACTTTCTTCTCGGGTCTGTCAGCTTTTGACAGCTGATCAGAGAAGAGAGGTGGCCGTCACAATGCTTTTAGCCTCCCCATCCGATGTAGCAGGCATCAATATTAGTAAGCGTGTTTTTATTACCTAAAGAAGAATCCTGGTCATGTCCCTAAAGATCTGCGACCCATTTCGATTCAAAACTCCCTCATCTCCATTTACGAAAAAGCGCTTGCGCGTAAAATCCGCGACCATTTAAGTAGGCGTAATTTGATCCCTCCAGGTTTTCATGGGTTCGTCAAAGGTCGCTCGGTCCATTCAGCAGTAGGTGAAGTGGAACAGTTTTGTCGGGATAATAGTCATCAGCTTAGCTGTGGCTGTTTTCCTTGACTTTTCTGCTGCATTTGACCGCATCTCCATTCCTTTTGTTATCTCTTCTCTCAGGTCCCTCGGGTTGCCTGCGAGAATTGTTAACAGGGTGGAAATATTGCTGTATACCAAGCGATTCTTCTATGAAGACGACCCTGATGCACGTCAGTTCTACCCTATTACGGGTGTGCCTCAAGGTTCCCCACTTTCTCCTATCTTATATCTTGCTGCCTCCATTAAACTATTCAAAATATTTAAACGCGAACAACGTCTAGTGGTATACGCTGATGATACCACAGCCCTGTTCTCTGGACGCAGGTGCAAAGACGTAGTCTCTGACATCAGCCGTTTCTTTTCAAGATTAAAAGACCAGCTACCCCAATCCAATCTTATTTTAAACTCTGCAAAATCGCAGGTGGTAGTCTTTCATGGCTCCCCTGCAACAAAGAAAAAACTTAAGAGACTAGCACTCTCTGCTCTCTCCTCCATATTCGACTAATCAACCACTCCCCACCTTCACAAGTCGAGTAAAATACCTGGGGTTCACCGTTACGGTGAACTGGTCGGCGAAAGCTGACCTGGATAGACTCAAACGTATCCTGAAGAAAGCTAGGTGGGCCCTGAAACGGGCTCAACATCTGTCATTGAAAGGGAAAGCCCAGGTGCGCCTCTGGGGCACTTGGGCTATCTCGGGATTAGTCTTCTTTTCTAGAGGACGTCCCCCAGAGCAAAGGCTAAGGTTTCTTAAGCTCCTCGTCTCTCGTTTACCCAGCATAGTCCGTCTCGATTGGATTCTTCGGGGGGTGAAAGACCCCGGGTGGTTCAGTCGAAAGGCGGCGTGTTGGATCGGTTGGTGGGCTCAGATCCCCATGGATTTGAGGCCATAGAAGAGAAAGTAGAAGACATGAATTGTTGAAGACCGAAATTGTGCTGCCGTTTTTTCTGACTATGATATGACTGTCTGTTTTTTTTCTTGCATGCTACTTATAGGTCATTGATGTATTTAATAAAATCGTTGTTGTTGTTGCAAATACAAAAGCTTAAAAGGATAAATGAAAATTAGATAAATTAGACAATTTAATAAATCAAATTGTAATTGAAAAAATTAAATTAAAAACACGAATAATAATCAAATTTAAGATATTCGAATACGTTAGACACAAATGATTAGGAATTCAAATTAATAAAGTTTTATGTTATAATAAAATTACTTGGCTTATAATAAATAATTAATTAAACGAAATGGTTTTCCTTTAATCGACGACACAAAGTGGTGATTTTTCTAAAAGTTTAGCTTTAAGTTATAATAAAATTACTTGGCTTATAATAAATAATTAATTAAACGAAATGGTTTTCCTTTAATCGACGACACAAAGTGGTGATTTTTCTAAAAGTTTAGCATCTTCAAAAAATTGCAGTAATTTTCTGAAGACGCTAACAGAGGTTAGCAAAATATCAAAAATAATTTCTCTTTTCTTTGATCCAATGCCAATAATTATTTATCAATAATGGATCAGTAATTTTTGTTTTTTTTTGAAAAAAAATAACAAAAATAAAAAAAATAAAATTTATTTGTGATAATAGATCAGTATCAACTATTTAAAATATACTTTAAAATTGATTTTCTTATCAAATTTTTCAGTTTCAATTAGTGTTCAAATATAAAAGTTTTAGATTTCTCGCAATTTCAACACATTTGGCAAATACATTGATATTTATGGGTGCTGAAAAGCTGTCAATTAGAACTAATGTGAGAACAATGTAATTGTGTTAAAAAAAACAAATGATTTTGATTTATTTGTAAATTAAAAAACGGATTAAATTAAAAATGAATTTAAACTTTCAATGTCGTAGCAACTAAGCATGATAATTTTGTTCATGCTTTATTAGCTACTGCTTGCATAATCACAAAGATAATTTGTCATAAACTGTGGTTTTAAAAAATTATCGTTTTTAATAAATTATGATAGAAAAGTCTTTGTAGTGATGCCAGTAATTGAATCGTAAATATATCTACATTAAATAATAATTACATTTAAATCATATATAGTTGTGATGAGAAGACGTGTAATAAAATTGCATTAAATAAAATCAATCGAATACATTACCTATACTCTCTGATGAATTGACGACTAACTTGTTTCGTAAATTGTTGTATGCTACATCCAAAGTTATCGCTGAAGTCAAAAAAATCAGTTGATTAAAATCAAAATGTGTTTAAACATGTCCTTACAGCGTGGCGGATGGTTTGTTGAAATAGGATCAGTATTTTAATCTGCTACATTAATCGACGGTTGCATTATATTAAGGACAAAATTAACTGCAGTCTTATTTGTAAATTAAGCATTAGTTATCATGTAATTATGGATAAACTCACACTTCAAGATCCCAATTTTGATTTTCCAAAATTTGGGTACACTAATTTAGATCTTCCTTCATTTGATCTTTTAGGTTCTAATTAGTTTTCAAATATAAAAGCAATTATGCAAAGTAATACATTTTTGGAATTAAAATTTAGAAACTTGATTAACAATAAGATCACTTCTCAACTTCTTTATAATAATTGCGAATTTAAAATTTAAATTCTTAAATTCTTAAATTTAGATTCTTAATAAAATTTTAATTTGCTTAAATTTATTAATTTTTTAATTTTTTAAGCGCCGTGCTAATTTTTTAAGCGCCGTGACTGACACGATGCGGTGGTGCGCTGAATTATGCTTTGACGTTCTATTAGACCAAAATCTTTAGAAACAATGGACGGATAAGCTCCATAAGATGCACTACAAACTTTTACTGGATTGATCCGAAACTCTGGAGACACCCACGCGGCTGCTAGTCGTTGATTCAAAATGGTCGGGCGCATTCATTGAAGCTGTGCCTATCACGTCAGTGGGTACAAGCCACGACGACCAATCGCTATCGCTGGCTGTCGCACTGAGGCTTGGCGTACACCGCAGCCAGTATTTCAAATGTGCTTGCGGTCAAACAATCGAACAAGACAGCTCTCATGTATTGGACTGCCTCCGGTCAAAGCCTCGCAACTCACTCCACCTAGCAGTTAATCAGCTCCTGAGGATGGCCCTTCAAGCTTCCCGATTGTCGTCAACGTTAGAGCTTGCCTATCTTCTGCGATATGACGAAAAACGACCAGACGGCGCTACATTAATGTCATGGGATGGATACCGAAATTTTGTATATGACTTTACATGTTTGAACACCCTTGCTGCCAGCTGTTTACCATGCTGTGTCTTACGGTGGCTCTGTCGCTCGCCACGCAGAAGACAGAAAGCTCATCAAGTACAGGAAAAGCTCATCAAGTACAACAAAAATGTTGGATGCCAACATTTTTCATTTCGTGTCTGTCGTTGTCAAGACCCTGTGCGCGTCGGTCTGAGCGCCCAGTCGCTCTTCGCTGCCATCGAAAACGACTGCCGGGAAAGGGGGAACAAACACGCTTTGAGCTTGATGATGCAACGGATCAACACGGCAGTGCAGCGCTGCCTTCTTTTTAGAAGTCGCTGAAGAAACGATTTAAATCCATTTTACGGATGTTAGATTTTATTTTCTTATATTGGGGTCGTTGCATGAAATTATAAAATCTATTTGACATAAATTTCTTAAATAATTTCTAAATTTTTCTTAATAAAAATTTCTTAGTAATTAATAATTAGTAAATGCAATATTTTCCAATAACTATTTTTTTTTGATAAGGAAAACCAAAAATTACAAAAAGAAACACTATTTGTAACTAAACATCCACAATTAACCAAATTTAAATCAACTTCATGTTTTGTACTAAAACTAAATTTAAAAATTGAAATATTTTAAAAAGAAATTTAAAACTGAAAAAATCTAAGAGATAAAGATATAAATTTGAGAGATAATAACATACAATTATCATGACCACGACTAAATGCAAGACTACAAAAACAGCTACGAAGACAGCTACAAAGACAAATACATCGATAAAGACAGCAGCGAAGACAGCTACGCCCGACACTGTGTTCAACCGCAAGTACAGTGCTCGACACAAGACTGCAGCGTATAGACCACAATCGCCTTCGACAACAGTAAGTATGAAGAAGACTTCCTATGCGGGTTTTGTGCCCACAAGCTAATCAGCTACCTCTCCTCTAAGCACATATCAACCTCAAACACATCAACACAAACTATCCCGTCGTTTCTGATGTGATTTCTCTACCCACTATACCTGTCACCATATACACTTCTCATCTCATGTCATCTTCAATCCCGACACCCCTGTCAAGTCCATCCCTTTTCGTTTCTCAATAACCTACATCTATCAATCAAAATCATCTCCACTAACCCCCACGATCCTTTCACTCATAATCTTTCCTCACATCGCTTGCCACCCTCTATATCATCCATAGCATCTTTGTCTCCCGCTTTCGAACCTACTCCCTTCATATCCTCAACTTCCAGCTCTCATATCGCGACCCACCCATTCACGTCACTCGTCCTCCTTCACGAAAACACTTCCCTTCTCTCGATCGTTGCGTATCGCCACCAATATCACTCTTTTCAGCTCCTTATCTCGACCACGATGTTTCCGCCTTCATATCAATCATATCGTCCCTTGTATCTGCAGATAACCCATCCTTTTTAAACGACATATTTCATGTCGCATTCATCCTCCTAAACAAATATTCTCAATTTAATCCTTCTCAGCCCCTCTTCTGAAAATTATATTCAAGCATCGCTCTCACGCGTCCTCTGTCCTTTCACACTGATTTAAACTCATCTCCTCTTCAGCCACTCGCATTTCCCCGATCTCACACCTTCCGACCGCAGTGTCTATCGATCACTTGTTACCCTTGATCTCTTTTCTAATCAGACCTAACACACCTACCAACTTACGTCACCCTTAAAGAAATCTTGATCTCCATCTTCTCCTCTCAGCTTACTCAAATCGTATATATCCTCTCCCACAATAACATCATCCTCTCCTAAGGATCTTGAGTTTCTGTTCGACTTTGAACTTACAATCACTATCAATCTTCTCTTGCCCTTAAGACCTCATCATCACTGTTGCTTGCACCGTGCTCCATGGCTTGTCATCCAATGCCTGCACTCAAAGCGTAAATTCGTCATGCTTTTCGATTCTAACCGCTCTCTCAGATGCGATATCCGTTCGCTCTATCCGTCTCTCCGTGAATCATATTTTGCTCTTCGCCAGTCTCATCTTAACCTACTACGTACCAAATGCAACTCTTTCTGGCAGCATAAAATCATCATTTCATTCAACTATAAGTCTCTCTAGCATACTTTTAACTCAATGCTTGATCGCACATCATCGTCTACAGACCAAAATATCAACGTTGATCTCTTACACCTCTATATCTATCTCATCCCACTCATCCCCGCCTCATCGTTTCGGAACTCTTTCATCTTCTTCCTGTCTCACTTGCCGAAGTATCATCTGTCCTTATGACCTTACAAACAAACTCTCACCTGCCTACCTCCATACAAAAATTTTATTATATTATATAACATATGTATAGCATACATATAATATATGTATTATATTATATATAATATAAATCACCAAACAAACTCATCATGAGAGCCAAACAATCTCTCACCTACTGATCCCCTGCCTACCCCCATACTTAAATTCATATTCTCATCGATATCCCTTTTCCTCACCACCATGTTTAACTTGTTCACCCTCAATCATATATTCCCTTTATACTGGAAATCCGCAATCGTACGTTACCTCTTTAAGAAACAATCGCTCGACCCCTCATTTCCTTCCAGCAATCGCCCAATTTTACTCATCCCTACTCTTTCTAAGCTCATCGAACGCCTTATCTTAATACAGATCAACGTTTATCTTTCTTATCAAATTTGCACCCTCCTTTCTAATCCACTTTCCGCTTTAATCACTCCACTGAAATCGCCTGCATGAAAGTTTACAACGACCCACTAATTTCTCGTAATAAGGCTCTATATAGTGTTCTCATCTCCCTCGACCTCAAATTTGCCTTCGACATCTTCGACAACTCCATACTTCTTTCTCGCCTTTGTTATGGTTACGAATTTTCTTCCTGATCTGTAGCATTGTTTGCCTCATATCTATCCGGCCGTTCCTTTCGCGTCTGTTCTAATTCATCATCATCATCTCCCTATTTTTTGCGGAGTTCCACAAGGTTCAGTCAGAGGTCTCCTGCTTTTCTCTCTTCTGCTAGGCGATCTCTTTACGTTTACAAAACCTTATTCCTTGAACGTCATGCAATGCGCCGATAACACTCATTAATGATCATGCACCCACCCATCGCATTCACGATATCGGCATTTCTACTTCCAAATATATTTTTTCTATCTACAAACATATTTCCCATCTTTATGTCGTTCTAAACCCCAACAAGTACAAAATAATGTGGATCTTCCTTCGTCAAACTAGCATATATCTTCCCCCTTTAGCTTTTGTCTTATCAATAATTCCCATAGTTCATAATCTCACTTTCTTAGGTTTCCATTTCGACGATTACATATCCCTTAAAACATTCGTCCGTGATAAGGTCCGCTCGTCCAACCCGATTCCCCGTGACAATAGCCGTATCCGCCCCTTTATCGACTTCCGTTCTTGTATGTATCTTCTTTCATCGCTTCTCTTTGCTAAAATATATTACTGCCTCAGCCCTGTCGCAAATTCTCTAAAATTCATCATTATACTCCTACAACGCATTATCAACACCGCCGTTCGAGTGCAACTACGTCTCTGTCGTTTCGACAGAGAATCGTTCCACCATCCAAATGATGGGGATGTGGATGCTGGCCCACCATCCTGATCTGCATCCAACCCTGCCTTCTCGCAACTTTTTGTCTCATCGCTGTCGTCTCCCCATCGTTCATCAACCTCTTTTTCTTAGTCGCACTCTCCCCATATGCCTCTCGCTGCGTTCTCGTCATTCCTTCTAACTCCACGTTTATAATTACTCTAACAACTACGGGCTCCGATCCTTTCTAGTCGCCGCCCTCTCGCCTGGAATCAGTTCCCTCTTGACGTCCGCTGCGCTTCCTCTTTTATCACATTCAAATACCTCATCCGTTTCCACCTCGACACTACTTATATTTTTGATTTTTTGTTGTTGTGGTCATGTAAGGGTGCGCCAGCACGCATTTGCCTGATAAACAATAAATATTTGTTTAAAGTATTAGACTATTGCAAATCTGATCATTAACTGAGTGCGCGTGCTTTTGACTATAAATAAATAAAACATGTTTATATCATTATATTAAATTTTTTATAATTAATGTATTATAATAATTTAACTTAATTAATATATAATAGTATATATTAAATATATATTTTATATATGTCATGTTTCTGCCCCTATATTGATAAATAAATTAATATGAATTCAGTATATATTTAAGCTTGTAAGGAAGTGTGTAGATGGGAGAATTAAATAATATATCGAATTAAAATAGATTTTTTAGAAATTTTACATTCTCTAATAATTTTTGTTTCAAATGATTTTCGAAGAATCGTAGTTAACTAAGTATACGCGTGTTTACCTGATAAACTTAAAATCATTATCAATTTATAAACATGTCAATTTCTATTTTAAACAAAATTTAAAAATATTTCATTATTGAACCAGTAATATGTAACTGTTAATCAAGATTTGTTAAATTTTAGCTCTATTGTTACGATACGTGGTATTATATTACTATTTTAAAGTTGCAGATCAATAGTAAATATGCTCTATTTAAAACTAGCAGAAACAACAACTTTTCGCTATATAACCAAAATTAATGTTGTTTAATCATTTATTAAAAAGTTAAATGTTGGTAATCTAAAAAGTAAACTGAAGGAAAATCACGTGTGAAGAAAAAAAAACAAATTTTGCACGACGAAATGCACATTGCATTTGAAAATAAAGTAAATTGCTTGTTTTGGTGAGATTTAAATGACTCATATAATATATTAGTATTTTTCTTATTTAGCTTAAATATTGTGAAAATTTGAATTGAAAACATAAATATATTTTACCAATGGTGGATACAAAGTGATAATTTAGAATGGGAAATAGACAATCGTATTTCACAAGTGTGATGGATTTGAATGAATTGAAGTTGAGAGGTATATTTATAAGTTATCCATTTATGTACATAACTACATAAATGTAACCTGAAATTTCTAGCTAATACAATACTTTTACAATTCAGAGCTCAAAGTAATGAAAACTAATTGTAACCGGGAAGCTAAACCATCACAAACCGGCATGAAATGTTATTAACTAAAAATAGGATTAGAAAATTAATGAAATAAAAGCTTAATTTTAGAAGGTATTTCAAAGTTACGCATCTTAATCTTATGGATCTGTTTAGTTTTAAAAAAGATTCCTGCTTATCCAATTCTGATTAATTGCTTCTTTGATCATGCGACATTTCCAATTATCTTCATAGATCAATTTTATTGTAATTTTTATTCAACACATCAATGTAAAATAATAATTATTTTAATTGCATCAATTAAAATAATATATAAACATCAAATATAAAAAATATTCTTATGGTTGTGGCACGACATTATCCTCATAGATATTGTTCCGAATCTTGATACATCAGGACGCTCCTAATCAGCCTGGGTGGGCTGATTTAATCTTGGGTGACCTGTATATCTTCTTATGTCTGGTTTAGCTTGACTCTTTTGACTTTTAAAACGACACATGAAACATTTAGAATCAATTTAATATCAAAGGACTTTTTTTATTTAGTGCAACGTATTTCTAATATCGAACAATTAAATTCATTTAGAATTAGTTATTTTGAACCATCAATTTTAGTAGCGTCTTGCTGCATTAAGATTAGAAACAATACCTGTGAGGAAGAAAATAATTTTCATTTGATATTTCGCTAACCTCTGTTAGCATATTCAGCAAATTACAATGATTGCAATGTTCTGTAATTTTTTGATTGTAATTTTCAAATTCATAATATCCTAATATTAACTCATTAGACAGACAATTATGTATAAAATTTCATAAATTCAAACGACAGCGAAAGCAGCTGGTTATCGCTAATAAGAGCAGCACCTGCCCAAAGCAAATGGCGGCGATCGTTTTGAACTTTTTATATAAATTTTGATTTAATTAATATTTTATTAATTAATTTAAAATTAATTTAATTTAAATTTAAATTAATTATTAAATTATTAAAATTTACAAATTTTTATAAATGCATCGTATGATTCATTTGATACTAATGATGATTACATTAAATAAATTGAATTTTCGAATTCATAATTTATAATAGCTAGCCAATGAGCAAATAGATATCAGCATAATTTATACTCTCATTTTCATGTAAACTGGTTGGAAACAATCACATGAGTCAACGTGCTAATAATTAAGTCAGTCATTTGGTGACGGGTTTGTGCAAATAACAAAACCTACTCTCAACAAAGTACAATATAATCTTAACTAGCATGTATTAAGGTAGCAGAAGTGACAAATAAATGAAATCAGTTAAATGAAAATATCTATTTTTCTAAAAAATCTATAAATAAGACAGTATAAACTGATATTAAATATTGAATTAATATTTTTATATATTTATATTTTTATAAAAAACTGTAATTTTTTTAATATGCTAACAGAGGTTAGCGAAATATCAAAAATAATTTCTTCTTTTCTTTGATTCAGTTCCAATAATTATTTATAAATAATGGATCATTATCAACTATTTAAAAACAAATATCTCGCAGGCACTGTCGAAAGACCATCTGAATAATCATATTATATAATTATAATTGATAACATGCCCTTAGTGGACAAAAATTCAAACGCCAAGCATTTGATAATGATAGTTTATATCTTGAAATTTTTAAAAATTTTATTGAAAATACTTTTTAATCGAATAAATTATAATATTACAATATAATATTAGTATAATATACAACATTATACTAATAAATATTATACTAATATCAATATTTAAAAATATATCAATATTATACTAATATCAACAATTTAAAAGAATGTTTTGTAAATATGTTGGATAATTACAATGAATCATTTTTATAATTTTCATTTAAAAGATAAATGAAAATTATAGGCGAAAGAAACATCGCCTGAAGAATGTTGATCCTCGCCTGATCAATATCAGTTGACTGTAAAGTCAGATTAGACAATTCCAGAGCAGTATAATACACGAGAGTTTGTACTGCTTCCTGGAATTCCATAGCTGAAACTGATCGACTCAGAAGAGCCTAAGCACATTTCTTGACGATGTATTTAGTTTAGATGACATTTCTCTCCATGTTCCGACGGCAGCAGTATTTACTAAGAATAAAAAATATCGTATGTTTGAATAGATTTAGAAACACATACATTTTGTGTTGTGCCCAAGTTAATTAGAATTCATGATTTTTAATTTAAGCTTATTTTCCAAAACACTGCATTATTCCTACATTCCGGTCAAATATAAAACAATCAAACATTTTTAAATTTTGTAAATATTCAGGAACGAAGAAATTAGATTTATTGCAAAATTTGAACTCACGACGTCTGTATAGCGATTCGACGCTACATCCACTATGCTAGCTGCTCCAGTGGTATAGATATACATTTCTATATATTACTTTTGGTTGGGGATCGTATTCTAACGATCTATTAGAAACCTACCTAGTTGTGTGATCCGCTAGCCGGATCACTGGTTTTTAAGTCTGTCACTTGCAATGAATGTTTTTAATTGTACTTGATTGCATCTATGAGCTGAAATTCTTCTGGTTGTGGCATAATATTATCCTCACATGCACTTGATACAGCATGACGCTAAAAAATCTATAAATAAGACAGTATAAACTGATATTAAATATTGAATTAATTTTTTTATATAAGCATGTACTTTAAAAAACTGTAATTTTCTTAAGATGCTAAGTGAGGTTAGCGAAATATAAAAAAAATCCATTTTCTTTGATCCAGCTCCAATAATTCTTTATCAATAATGGATCATCTTCAACTGTATTTTGTATGAGTAATAACCTGAAAGAATTTGACAACCTTTTTTCATAAAATAAATATATTTTCAACAATTTTTCGTTTTTTTTGGTCACTATTGATATAATTATTTATAAAGATACTGGAATAATATTATTAAAACACAAATTTTGATACTATTCAATATTAAACTTTAACAAAGTTTTAATATTTTACATTATTTAACTTCGCAAGACATTTAAATTTTGTCAATTTGGCCAGTATATAATTGTTTTTATCCATAGAATATTGGAATAAACCAAAGTTATGAAACATATTGTCGAAAATCGTGAGGATTTGAAATTTAATCTACATTTAAGTATTTTATTTGATTAAAGTTTTTTAAAACTGCCCACATCGGTAAAAGAATTTAACAAAATCACAATAATCACCAATAGACAAAAATACAACCTTGTTACGATCGTGATATCATGGATTGCCTAAATACCTGTAGAGTCATATACTTTTTTAAGAATACCCATAAGAAATTTATATAATCATTTATACTCAATATTATCTGTACAATCCATTCGATTGAGTATATTAATTGGACTTTTAATTTTAGTTGGATTGGATCGATATTCTATGGCCAGATCGTATTTCAGAATGCTTGCATTTCCACTTAAAGTAATAGATAAAAATACTATTGAAAACGAAGTGATAAGGAAAAGAGCTCCTTCTTATATATCACAGGTATTTCTAATTCGTACGCAAATGATTATGTAAGAATATTTTTAAATTTAACTACATCGCAGGCTAATTTAGAAACTATGTTTTAAAAAAATATTATTAGCTGTTTTTATTATAAACAATTTTGTTACTTTTTCATTATTTCTTTACAATTTATAATTTATGAACTAAACAAATAAAATTATTTTAATTATAAATTATTTTATAAATTATCATATAAATTATTTTATAATTCATATAAATTATTAAATGCATTTGGAATTAGTTATTTTGAACCATCACTTTTTACAATTTAATGAAATTGTATGAAATTAATTAAATCAATTATAAAAACGGACACTTAGCTTCGCTTGTTTTCTGTCCATATAAAATTGATATAAAATGTCCATATAAACTCAATATTAGAAGTATTGATTTCAACGCTCTAATACTAGGAGTGTTGTTACATACTAGGAATATCTAGCAACAACAATATTTTGTGATATCGCAACTTTTACAAATATATTTCTGTTTGATAATTAAAGATGGGAAATTATGTACCAATGAAAATCATATTTTTATAATTATATAATCATAATCACTAATTATATAAAAAATTTATATAATTATTTGCATAAATTATATTTCTAAATTCAAATTTTAGAAATTTAATTTAGATATGAAAAATATTTGTAAATAATTATTTTTTTAATAAAATTGATATATTTAAAATTTCTACTCAATTTAAAAATTATTTTTTAAAATTATAAAACTATTTTTCTACTTTAGTTAATTGTATTTCTAAACATATTTTAATAGTTTAGGCTATATACGATTTACTTACTACTAAAAATGGTGGCGTAGATTTCAAAAGTCTGTTTTCATTTCTACTAATAATTACCGAAGGCACAGATGATGAAACGGATAAACGTACATTTTTGCCAATAAAATTGAAACTTAAATCGAATGAATTTTTATATAGTTGCTCAAGATTGGCTATCTGTAAAAGTACTTGTACAACACGGAATAACAATGGACATTAAAGATTATTTTAAAGAAAACACGGATTCAACTGCATTCTTATCATTATTGAAAGCAGTATATGATCCCTCTCGTGTAAGTTAATGCTAATTTAAAATTTTCTTCTTTATTTTTGTAAAATATTCGTTATAATAAAATAAATATAAGCTTTGATATAAAAGTTCTTATAATAGTTCTTGTAAGCTATATATATTGTATCGTATGAGATCATGAAAATCGATTGAAATCGGGACTGGTGATCCTTTGATGGATGCTTATTTTTGTAATAATTAGTTGCTAGGTCACACGAGTTGACTTTCGCATTGAAAACCAGCTACAGAATCCTTCGTTCATGAAATCCAATTCCATACGCCCTGACTACTAACGGCCACATTGCCACAGCCGTTTTCGTTTCGCCCGCTTTTTGCCAAATGTTGGTAGCCCCGGGCTCGTCAGAAGGCTGACTACCAACTCTTCGCCTTTTGAAATTTGAATTATCCGAGATTCGAGCTGTCGCACTCCGTACTAGGCTTGCGCTCTTGACTGCTAGGCTACGAATCCAGGATTACCAGATTTCACACAGTATATGAAACCTTCTATCATGATCTCCAGAAACTGCATTGTCCGAGATGCTTTCTGGCATGCATATTAAAGATTGTATCGTATGAGATCATGAAGATCGATTGAAATCGGGACTGGTGATCCTTTGATGGATGCTTATTTATGTAATGAATAGTTGCTAGGTCACACGAGGTGACTTTTGCATTGAAAACAAGCTACAGAATCCTTCCTTGATGATATCCAATTCCAGACATCCTGACTACTAACGGCGTCATTGCCACAACCTAGAATGTATGGAATTGGATATCATGAAGGAAGTATTCTGTAGCTGGTTTACAATGCGAAAGTCACCTCGTGTGACATAGCAACTATTCGTTACATAAATAAGAATCCATCAAAGGATCACCAGTCCCGATTCCAATCGATCTTCATGATCTCATACGATAAAATCTATAATAAGCATGCCAGAGAAGCATCTCGGACAATGCAGTTTCTGGATATCATGATGGAAGGTTTCATATACTGTGTGAAATCTGGTAATCCTAGATTTGTAGCCTAGCAGTCAAGAGCGCAAGCCTAGTACGGAGAGCGACAGCTCGAATCTCGGATAAGTCAAATTTCAAAAGGCGAAGAGTTGGTAGTCAGCCTTCTGATGAGCCCGGGGCTACCAACATGTGGCAAAAAGCGGGCGAAACGAAAACGGTTGTGGCAATGGCGCCGTTAGTAGTCAGGGTGTATGGAATTGGATATCATGAACGAAGGATTCTGTAGCTGGTTTTCAATGCGAAAGTCACCTCGTGTGACCTAGCAACTATTCGTTATATATATATATATATATATATATATATATATATATATATATATATAATCGTAGATGTTGCCAAAAACCGGAGTTCGATTACAAGTAGAGCAGACTTCCTTATCACTCCTAGACGAGCTGATGGTAGCCGGCAGCACTCATCAGTAGGGTGAACTACCATCAGTCGTTTCGGCTGCCTTGTGATATATTAAAAAGGCATTTCCGAGAATTTGCTAACGTGGTAGCATGGGCATAGCCTCTTTAAACTAACCATGTGCTTTCCGGACCTATCCTAATTTTATTCGGCAGGAAATTTACATGCTGTCGTTGCTTGCTTTCTCACAGGATCCTTTGGAGGATACATTTTTATAATTTTATATCTGACTGTGTTAAACTGTGCTCTGGGAGCTAATAAGCTTCAGTTTAATAATCGTAGATGTTGCCAAAAACCGGAGTTCGATTACAAGTAGAGCAGACTTCCTTATCACTCCTAGACGAGCTGATGGTAGCCGGCAGCACTCATCAGTAGGGTGAACTACCATCAGTCGTTTCGGCTGCCTTGTGATATATTAAATAGGCATTTCCGAGAATTTGCTAACGTGGTAGCATAGGCATAGCCTCTTTAAACTAACCATGTGCTTTCCGGACCATCCTAATTTTATTCGGCAGGAAATTTACATGCTGTCGTTGCTTGCTTTCTCACAGGATCCTTTGGAGGATACATTTTTATAATTTTATATCTGACTGTGTTAAACTGTGCTCCGGGAGCTAATAAGCTTCAGTTTAATAATCGTAGATGTTGCCAAAAGCCGGAGTTCGATTACATGTCAGATATAAAATTATAAAAATGTATCCTCCAAAGGATCCTGTGAGAAAGCAAGCAACGACAGCAAGTAAATTTCCTGCCGAATAAAATTAGGATGGTCCGGAAAGCACATGGTTAGTTTAAAGAGGCTATGCCCATGCTACCACGTTAGCAAATTCTCGGAAATGCCTATTTAATATATCACAAGGCAGCCGAAACGACTGATGGTAGTTCACCCTACTGATGAGTGCTGCCGGCTACCATCAGCTCGTCTAGGAGTGATAAGGAAGTCTGCTCTACTTGTAATCGAACTCCGGTTTTTGGCAACATCTACGATTATTAAACTGAAGCTTATTAGCTCCCGGAGCACAGTTTAACACAGTCAGATATAAAATTATAAAAATGTATCCTCCAAAGGATATTTGAGAAAGCAAGCAACGACAGCATGTAAATTTCCTGCAGAATAAAATTAGGATGGTCCGGAAAGCACATGGTTAGTTTAAAGAGGCTATGCCTATGCTACCACGTTAGCAAATTCTCGGAAATGCCTATTTAATATATCACAAGGCAGCCGAAACGACTGATGGTAGTTCACCCTACTGATAAGTGCTGCCGGCTACCATCAGCTAGTCTAGGAGTGATAAGGAAGTCTGCTCTACTTGTAATCGAACTCCGGTTTTTGGCAACATCTACGATTATTAAACTGAAGCTTATTAGCTCCCAGAGCACAGTTTAACACAGTCAGATATAAAATTATAAAAATGTATCCTCCAAAGGATCCTGTGAGAAAGCAAGCAACGACAGCAAGTAAATTTCCTGCCGAATAAAATTAGGATGGTCCGGAAAGCACATGGTTAGTTTAAAGAGGCTATGCCCATGCTACCACGTTAGCAAATTCTCGGAAATGCCTATTTAATATATCACAAGGCAGCCGAAACGACTGATGGTAGTTCACCCTACTGATGAGTGCTGCCGGCTACCATCAGCTCGTCTAGGAGTGATAAGGAAGTCTGCTCTACTTGTAATCGAACTCCGGTTTTTGGCAACATCTACGATTATTAAACTGAAGCTTATTAGCTCCCGGAGCACAGTTTAACACAGTCAGATATAAAATTATAAAAATGTATCCTCCAAAGGATATTTGAGAAAGCAAGCAACGACAGCATGTAAATTTCCTGCAGAATAAAATTAGGATGGTCCGGAAAGCACATGGTTAGTTTAAAGAGGCTATGCCTATGCTACCACGTTAGCAAATTCTCGGAAATGCCTATTTAGTATATCACAAGGCAGCCGAAACGACTGATGGTAGTTCACCCTACTGATAAGTGCTGCCGGCTACCATCAGCTAGTCTAGGAGTGATAAGGAAGTCTGCTCTACTTGTAATCGAACTCCGGTTTTTGGCAACATCTACGATTATTAAACTGAAGCTTATTAGCTCCCAGAGCACAGTTTAACACAGTCAGATATAAAATTATAAAAATGTATCCTCCAAAGGATCCTGTGAGAAAGCAAGCAACGACAGCATGTAAATTTCCTGCCGAATAAAATTAGGATGGTCCGGAAAGCACATGGTTAGTTTAAAGAGGCTATGCCCATGCTACCACGTTAGCAAATTCTCGGAAATGCCTATTTAATATATCACAAGGCAGCCGAAACGACTGATGGTTGTTCACCCTACTGATGAGTGCTGCCGGCTACCATCAGCTAGTCTAGGAGTGATAAGGAAGTCTGCTCAACTTGTAATCGAACTCCGGTTTTTGGCAACATCTACGCTTATTAAACTGAAGCTTATTAGCTCCCGGAGCACAGTTTAACACAGTCAGATATAAAATTATAAAAATGTATCCTCCAAAAGATCCTGTGAGAAAGCAAGCAACGACAGCAAGTAAATTTCCTGCCGAATAAAATTAGGATGGTCCGGAAAGCACATCGTTAGTTTAAAGAGGCTATGTCCATGCTACCACGTAAGCAAATTCTCGGAAATGCTTTTTTAATATATCACAAGGCAGCTGAAACGACTGATAGTAGTTCACCCTACTGATGAGTGCTACCGGCTACCATCAGCTCGTCTAGGAGTGATAAGGAAGTCTGCTCTACTTGTAATCGAACTCCGGTTTTTGGCAACATCTACGATTATGAAACTGAAGCTTATTAGCTCCCGGAGCACAGTTTAACACAGTCAGATATAAAATTATATATATATATATATATATATATATATATATATTGTTATTGCGAAAAATCGCTTGAAACTGTGGTCCAGGAGCCAAAGCTGGCTACGATTGATTTTTAATCCATATTTGCTGCTAAATAACTGGACTTCGATCATCAGCTCTATCAGTCTAATGTATCACTCCGAGACGATCCTAACCACCCAGCAGTCATCGTCAGTCGGATGAAGTGGTTAGTGTACGTTTCGACTGCTTTTGTGATAACTATAAAGACACCAGCAATTCCTCACGATGCTATACGAAGCTCAGGTGCAGAAGCGTTTTTAATGGCTTGTTGCATGTGTGGACTTTCTAGTTATTCTTTATATAAGGCACAAATGCGTATCCGTTGATTACGAGGGCACTGAATTTCTCACAGGATTCCTGAAGGAATGCGTCATTTTATAAATTGTTATTGCGAAAAATCGCTTGAAACTGTGGTCCAGGAGCCAAAGCTGGCTACGATTGATTTTTAATCCATATTTGCTGCTAAATAACTGGACTTCGATCATCAGCTCCATCAGTCTAATGTATCACTCCGAGACGATCCTAACCACCCAGCAGTCATCGTCAGTCGGATGAAGTGGTTAGGGTACGTTTCGACTGCTTTTGTGATAACTATAAAGACACCAGCAATTCCTCACGATGCTATACGAAGCTCAGGTGCAGAAGCGTTTTTACTGGCTTGTTGCATGTGTGTACCTTCTAGTTATTCTTTATATAAGGCACAAATGCGTATCCGTTGATTACGAGGGCACTGAATTTCTCACAGGATTCCTGAAGGAATGCGTCATTTTATAAATTGTTATTGCGAAAAATCGCTGTTAAACAAACTTGTATTAATGAACAAACAATTATAAATGCTAATTGCATTAAATTGAATTAATAAATGTTAAATAGGGACATTGGTGTAATTTTTAATTCTAGCGTAATTAAAATTTAATTTTATTATGCTGATCATACAGCAGAAATAAATGCAATTAATAGTGTGGGTAATACTAATTACTTATATTAATATATTAATTAAACATTCATTTAAGAAAACTCGTTATTATGCCATCACCAAGACTACTTTATTCTAAATAGCGACTTTATTTTAAGAAACCCGACGCAGGAACTACAGATTTTGAAAGAATTAAAGATATATATGGAGATTCAACTCTATTTACTCGACGCTCTGAAAATTCCTTTGCAACTGTTTATTCAGAGTTTTTGGAACTTTACGACTACCTTGTAATGAAAACTGAATGTTCGTAAATTTTAAAAAAAATATATTTATTTAATCTAATTATTTAGTAATAATTTTATATTTTAGTCACTAGAAGAGAAATCATTGAAATGGAATCGAAATATTTACAATTGACAGAAGAATTTGGATACAAGTTTTCACTTTCAAATTTCCAATCAGTGATGAGTCCACCTGTTGATTCAATTGTATCAGAAGGTACGAATTAATAAGATTGTTGTGAAATTTGTTCGTGTAAATAACAAAATAAATTATTCGAATATCTTTGATGGTTGCAATTGTGGCACCATCAGGTGGCAAATGTGGCACAATCAGAATCATTTAAAACTTTCCCAGTATTTCACTCCCAATGCTTAGTTAGTAATTGTATTGCCATCGTTTTATTTTAGCATAAGGACTAATGTCATGTTAGTTGATGTCATCTTCAACACAGATCATATTTATTTATTGTTTGAGTTTAAAATCATGATTGTTCTTGTAAATATTAAAAACAATCGAAAAATTGAAAGACAAAATTATTTTGATATTTTGACATCTTCAGAAATTAGAAACATTGTTTCTAAAATAAACTTAAAGATTAGAGTATTTTAAAATCATTAATGTTTCATCAAATTCTACCAGATCTAAAATCGATTTGCTTATGTTCTATTGCCTAAATAACCATGTCATAAACGTAAAAAATTAGAAATAAAAGTCGAAGATTTAAAAAATGTAAAAGTAAATATAACTCATAGTTTCATATTTTTGTGTAAATTTCTATTTAAAATACTCATCATATCAATATCAATCATCATATATACTCATATATATCAATACTTCATATATATACTTCATACACTCATCATATATCAATCCCGATCATAAAAGGAACAACACGAAAAAATGCAAAAAAGAACACAAAATAAAAACAAAAAATCAACAAAATATGGGAACCAAAACATTTAAAACAAACAATTGCAAGCATTTTATTATTTACATTATATAAATTATATAATTTTAACTTTCCATGTATTTTGATATTACGAATATATTGTGTCCCTTGTTGCAATGTAGACTGATTAGTACATACGACCAATTTTTGTATTTACTGGTTCATATAACTGTAATCAGCTTTTCATTTGATAAAAACAAAATATCACCGAGAATCATGTGTCATCGTTTAGCCTTTAAATACATTAATATTATTATATTAATATATTTATGCTGTACTTTACGTGATCGATAATTATTTAGAGAAACAACATATTTTACAGTCCGCATTATGATCGACCGAATATGATCGATTGAATAATAAAATATACTCGTTTACAATTATATTACAAACAACTCTTCTCTTACTAAAATCCGGATTTAAACGGCATAGACAAGAACATAATATAAAAATATAAAATACAATATAATATGTAATTAAAAATATGTTACGTTTCAAGCATATATATATCAATACTTCATATACTCATCATATATCAATCCCGATCATAAAAGGGACAATACAAAAAAATGCAAAAAGAACACAAAATAAAAACAAAACATCAACAAAATATGGGAACCAAAACATTTAAAACAATTGCAAGCATTTTATTATTTACATTATATAAATTATATAATTTTAACTTTCCATGTATTTTGATATTACGAAATATAAATTGGATTAAAGGAAAAACGTGAAATTATCAAGTGTTAATTAAAAATTTGCTATTTCTTTATTATAATAATGAAGAAATAAAATAGTAAAACAGGGAAAAACAGCGAAAAGTTTAAACAATATAAGCATATTTTATGCTATATAAAATTTAGAGCAAAACAAAATAAAAACGTGAAATTATTAAATGTTAATTAAAAAATGTGTTATAATCAAAGGCTTTCGTTTATATTAATTTTAAGATTAAGTAGGCTTTATTACCAACCATTAAGTTATCCTTCAGTTTATTAATATAAAACGCTTCTAAAATATTCTTCTTAAACACACAAAATACTTCCGATAAGATGATAGTTTCATCGAAATCAAAAATGTGATCATTATTAATGCTATGATCAACCACTTAGATGGTTGATCATAGCAACCACCAAAGTGGTTGCTATGATCAACCTGCAGTTAGAACCACCTCCAGGTAAACAACAACCACTCCAGTTAAACGGGGACCACCTTAAACAGGTGGTTCCTGTTTAAGTATGTATTCCAAGTGTCAGGGGTATTTTTTATCTAATTTAAATAATTTGACAGATACATACAATGCAAAATGACATAAAATATAAAAAAGAAAATTTTAGATGAACATGTGCAAGCAACTAATTTGATTTCAGCAACATAGTAGAAAACTGACAATAAACTCTATTTATGTAATTTTTTGTTTTTTTTTGTTGTTTCTAATTTCTGAAGATCCTAGTTGTTACTAGCGAAATATCAAAATAATCGTGTCTTTCAATTTTACCTGATCGTTTTTGAATATTTAAAATACAGATCGGGATTGATATATGTTTTATTAATTTTTATGATGAGTATTTTAAATTGAAATTTACACAAAAATATGACAATATGAATTATATTTACTTTTACATTTTTTAAATCTTCGACTTTTAGTAATATTTTTTTACGTAAACGACATGGCCATAAAAAATAAGTAAATCGATTTTTAGATCTGGAAGAATTTGATTAAATACTTTAATCTTTAAGTTTATTTTAGAAACAATGTTTCTAATTTCTGAAGATGCTAGTGTAACTAGCAAAATATCAAAATAGTTATGTCTTTCAATTTTACATGATAGTTCCTGAATATTTTAAAATATAGATGATGATGGATTTATTTCTTATTATTTGTGTTTTCGTTTAGCGCACTGACAGTGTAAGATAAACATTTTGTCATTGTTGCTTTATTATGACGGATATTTTTTTAATTTTATGGCCAATAATTCAATTTATCTAAAAATTCTTTCTTGTTCAACGGTGTACGATTAATTGCATTTGGTATGAAGATCATTTCAAATATCAAATGATAAGTCATATGAAATCATATCAATCAATTTTATCATATCAATTCGTGATATCATATCAATCAAAAGTTATACTTCGTGATATTTTGTACATGTGTATTTAGGAATAAAAATAGAATATCAGAAAAGTATTTTTAACATTCTTGCGCTATGAATGTTAATAAAAATAATTATCTCTTGCGGAATGAATCTCTTCAAATGAATTCATTTGTATTTTCAAATGACTTAGTGCTAATATCGGAAAAGTATTTTCTTGCGCTAAGAAGGGAAGAGAAAATTATATTTTAAGAAAATAATTAATTTTTACAAAATAATTCATGCACTTTTCTGTAGCGCTTTTTAATGCATTGGACACTGATGGCAATGAACTTGTTGGCTTTGTGGAGCTTATTTTTGGATGTCATCTCTGTTGCAGCTGTGCAATTAGTAACAACGCGAATTGTTGGTTTTTAACGTGTCCAAGATTTATAATGATTTAATAAATTTTTAAAAAGTTTTGCTCAGATATTTTGATTGTGGAGACGATAAAGAGAAGAGGAAAGAATTAATATCGGAATGTGAACGGATGTTCAAAGTAAAGATTGGAGTTTTAAAGGTTTGCTTAAAATATTTCTGTATTTTTCTTTTTTGATGTTTACAATTTTAGACTGATCAGTTCACAATTAGCAATCTATGTCATGCACTTGATGCTCCCGATACTATTTTATTATTTCTCGTCTACTTGCAACAAGTATATAAGTGGAAATTCAAATAAATTAATTTTGTAAGGTTTTTTTTAGATATTTCATTTATTCTTTGGTTTAAGATATCAAACTAGGGAAACAGAAACTCAGAATATCACGTGAACATAATATCAAACTAAAACTGTACCAAATACTGTACACATTTAGAACGTGGCTGTCGACAAATGGTAACTCTGCATTACGGGAGGGTGAAGACTGGTACATTGTGGATATGAAGTGGATTAACAAGTGGGAAGGAAAACAACCATTAAGTATGTATGTGTTTATTATATGAAGCTAATTAGGTGACGGTCTCTTACTCAGAATGTTGTTTGAAACAGATTCACCCTAAATCTTGCGAATTACGAACTTATTTAAGGAAAATTCCGCAATTAATATTTTATGAAAATTAATATTATTTTTTATATTAATCTGAGTATATTTATTTATTAAATCCCTTAGCCGCCATGAGCGATTGGGAATATAATGAAATAGACTACAAAGAAAAACGATAAGTGTCAAGTAATAAAAGTGTCCACAGCGTTCAATTCGCGGAGATTCATATATTGCAAGATTGGATAGTCGTGTGCGTGTAACAATTTAAAGCAAAGCTTATTGCAAAATCTACACACACAGCTAGCCTCTCTATTAAACACACCGCCGGCCTCTCGACGTGGCAAACAATCTGTATCGCATTACAAAGGCATTTTTAGGATACACGATAGCATTCCATAGCTGATAGTGCAAGTATGCAGGGTCGATAAATGTTGTAAATCTACGGTTCTATATTTTTGTTCCTAAAATTCAGTATAACTGACATTGTTGGGGGTATTTTCAAGACTAAATGTTTTAAATAATTCACATGACAGTGGTGATTGTCTCGAAATGACTGATAGTGTAGACGACGAAGTTTTCTTTGATAACCCGAAATACTTTTTAATGAAGATCCATTTTATTTGAACGATTAATCGCAAATTAGCAATGGACAATACTCTCCAAAAGGCATCAATACCCATAACTTATCTTAGACGCCTACATTATGTGGAAAAACTTGATAGCTGTGTCAAAACTGACTCGAGTCAAGAGGGTGAAGAAAGCGGAAGCGCGAACTATATCACAAGCAATATTAGCGATATGATCTTCACAGGTCCAGTGTGAAGTCAAGGTAAAAGCAAGATAAATAAATCGAGTTACAAATTCTAAATGTGCTGACTTGAATATAGAATAATAACGACGAGACATTCAACCGTCTGCGCGGAATTTTATCATCTTAGTCGTCTTCGTATTTACAACTAGGGCATTCCTCTCGCAAAAGATTTCAAGATGATTTAAACTGAACTAGATATTATTGGGATAGGACGAACTAATGTCTAAATCATCCGCATACAGGATACATTATGCGCCTGACTATGTTATGCACGCCAGCAAATCGAATAAAAACAAGTTAAAGAAGAGAGGGCTTATAGGATCTCCATGAGGTACCCCTTTCGTTTGGTTAAAACACTAGTGAATTGAATATCATTAAATACTTGAACAGTATGAGGTTCTAAAATTTCCTTAAGCACATGAATAACTGACCCTTGTAGTTTCAGCACATATATTAACTTTTCCGATAAATGCAGTCAAACGCTTTGAACAGATTTTCGTAGTTTTTTCGAGGACGCTTATAGTTGATGTGAATGTGCTAAATCCATGTTGTTCAACCAGAATTGAACAGCTAGCATATTTAGAGACTACGAACAAATGCGGATGCAAAGAGTTTGTATGCCTGGCTAAAGAGAGCGATTGCTCTATTATTATTTAGACATCCATGATCCCCTTTCTTAAATAACATTTTCATTGACACCTTTTTCCATATGATAGGAAATTTCTGGCCAAGATGAAACCCAATAATTACCCAAAACAGAGAATTGAGATTTTAGATGCTCACAAGCTAACTTATTAACGCTTGTTACTTTTCGATTTGTTAGATTGCTTAGTGACTTATGTATTTCAAAGAGCGTGAACATGTGAATTGTATTCAAATGCGACTTATCTGGTTCGATAAAGCAGTGTAGATGACGATTTGGAACGACCGCTGCAAATAAGGTAGAGAGATGAGATGCCCAAGCCTCAATTGGTGTGGAAATTATTTTAGTGATGTTCCTACGCTTACGTCTAACTTTCATGACAAAAGACTAGCATGGTTCAAAATTCTTTGCTCACTCTTCAATCTACATTTCTCTAGCACTATTCGAGCTACTGCTATAAGCTAGCATTTTGCTTAGTTGCTTATTCTAGTGATGCCCCTACGCCTTACGTCTAACTCCCAAGTTATATGTCCGGTTCCAAATTATTTGCTTGCTCTTCAATCTACGTCTTTCTAGTGATATTCAAGCTTTTACGCCAAGCTAATATTTTATTCACAATATTAATTGTGAGGTCATAGATAATGTATTGAGAAAATTTCATCAATTATTCCGGAAGCTGTAAGCAAAGAAGCAAAATAGCATGTGACGGTGTAAGCTGGGAATTATGACCAATAAGTGACTTTGCTAAACTTTGATAGGTACAAACAGTAAATGTAGGTTTAAAGGCGAGTACGATTTGGCCAAATAGCTAACGATTTGCAAAGTTTGCAGCTATGTCGGGTGTCTTAAATCCGTTCAGAAACAAACTGACGATGTAAAACAATTCTATTAATACTAGCAAGTTTTAAGATTCGAGTTAAGATTAAATGCAATCATGAAGGATATATTATGTTATTTATGTTATTCAGAAGATTGTACGATAATGTCAGTGATGTGTATATTGTCGTTCCGAATCTAATCAAATTGATTACAGGACGAAGTCCGACTTCATTACGCAAATCGGTATTAGCAAATATTATGTGCCAATTTATGCTCATATATTGGCAGAAATCAATCTGGAAATCTGGAACTGATATTCAATATCCAATTGTATTGTTTATTTATCAAAGAAAAAACTGAAGTTTTTCGAAAAATATTTTAACAATAAACTAATGAACAAAAATTCTCTATGTAGCTGACAAGGCTATTCGATATCAGCCTTCACACAAATAAATCAATGTGAGAGTTTCGAAGAACGAATCAATACCAATCAAAAGTTGCACGGACGAATTTCTTGGACAAGAATGGAATAGTTTTATAATTTTTTGTTGTACTGAATGACTATTTTGTAACTGAAATTTGAAAATGTTTAATTTTATGATGGCTAAGATAGCTGTCATATTTCAAATAAAGATAATATTCAAATAAAATACATTATACAATATAAATTAAATCATATATGGTGTATATGATATATAATATAGTTATATAATATATAACATAATATTATTGTATAATTATTAGAGTAACGAGAAAAATTTATTCTCATTTTGATTTATTAAATAAATTTGAAAAATATTTATTTGACCGCTGTCGTCTTTCGACGCTGAATCATAAAAGTGTATATGAATATAAAATAGTACATGAAACAAAGAGCAAGTCAGGCAAATGGCCAAAAAATATTAAATATCAATTTTGATTGATTTGATTGATCATGAATAAGGGCAAAATTCTTGGACAGTTATAAACGTGAGGCTAGCCCTCACTTACTTTATCGCAATATTTGCATCGATATGCTTTGGATTAAAATATGAAATATTTAAATATATGTATTGCACCTACTAAAATACGGCGATACGAGCAAAACTTTCATTGATGTTTTTCAGCATCTCTTATCGTATTCTTTTCGTTCTTATACGCAATTGTTTATAACTGATCTTGCAAGCGCGTAGAATCATTATAATTCAGCTGTGCATAGATGGTGTGGTTACTAATGTAAGTCTTTAAAAACCTTAATTAAATGCCCTAGATATGGATCCTTTTAAAACTTTATTATTAGATGTGCTACCTTGTTGTTTCGAGCAAGCATCAAGTAGCAGTTAATATGCCATATTGTAGAACACATTCGTGGAATGAAAGTTTGTTCCGTTCAGAATATTATTTAAACTATATTCCGGAATGAACCGTGAATGTAACCTTCTGATAGCATTAACATCATTGATTTATGACGTGTCGGTGGGAAACAGGAAACTGAAAATCACTACTGACCAATACTTCCGAACATTACC
The DNA here is from genome assembly GCA_012934845.2 of Pomphorhynchus laevis. Lineage (NCBI taxonomy): Eukaryota > Metazoa > Acanthocephala > Palaeacanthocephala > Echinorhynchida > Pomphorhynchidae > Pomphorhynchus > Pomphorhynchus laevis. The sequence goes on from WNNJ02002427.1 coordinate 103,190, forward strand.
GCGATTTAGAAATTAAATCCATCCATTACCTTCACTGAAAGTTGAAAATACCATATCCATAGATATGGTATTATCTATGGACTCGCGGCATTTATGTCTGTTTTATCTGAAGATCTAATCGAATACTAAGAAAAACGCACATAAGGCATCCACGCAACTTGTCGTAACTTCTCCAATTTAAGTTTAAATCGTCGCGATAAGTTTCCAAAGCCAACTATATCTCGAAAATCGTTTCAGCAACTATAAGGACGTCGTCTGCATATAGTATTTAAGTGACTATACAGGAGAAACAATTCGATTTGTCTTAAAATTTCTAACAATTCGTTGATAATGCTGGATACGTCAGAGGAATTATTCTAAAACAGCAAAATACGACGGTAAGACTTTTTTGTACGTTCCATTCCTTAAATATGTTGTTCAAAGAAATAAAGAAACCTTCACTTGGGTCTATTTCTACAAATGTACTTCTCAAAAATTTCAAAATCTCGAAAAGTACGAAAACTTGTCGAAATCGTGCAGAAAGTCTCTACTAAAAGTTCATAATCAAATTATGCAAATAATCTTAAAAACCTAGTAAGTATAGTTAACAAAGACTCTCTGCGTTAAATAAGGAAATTGGCCATGGTTTAGTTATTGATATGCTAATTAACAGTGTTTGGAGACGACCCTACAATTTTGTATAAATAAATGGCGTTTGAATCGATATTGAATTTTCCTTAATATGCTTAAACATTTCTTTATGGTATGTTCCGGCTCAAAGATCGACTTTCAAGTATATCCAAATATGTTAACATCGTTTAGCAGTTTCTTAAAGCTTATGGAAACTGACTGCTAGTCTAGGTGCACCTGAATCCAAGCAGAAAAATTGCGGTTTATAGTAGGTAGTCATAAAACTTTCGATTTCGTTTTTTTTTCGGTAAATGCTAATATACAGTCAATACTAATTCTCTGATTACAGCTTAATCATCCCGAGAAGAGAAAATAGCATGTCACTTCTAATGTTTGAGAGCATTTCCAATTTTTTCTTGCAGTTTTGCATTCCTCCAAAGGAGGAACATAGGTTGAGGCGAGAAGAAATGCAGCAATAATTGTTTTACAAACCTCATTACGCATGTTTGCGAATGTTTCCTGTTACTTTTTGTAGAGATGTTTAGAAGAGGAAACAATCAATGATTACATTGCTCTCACAGTTTCAAATGGTTCTTTGAATAATAACTATTATAATTATACATATCATCGATTATATAGTTTCTCATCGATTATTTATTATGAGTGATATAAATATGAGTCATTATGACTCAATATCAATGATTTATCACGCTAGCATTATTGATATAAAAAACATTTTGATATAAGTGAGACTATCGAAGTATCGAAAATCAACTTTCTAAATAAATAATAATTTACTCGATTTCAATATTTAATGAATTCGAATTTATATATAAATTAATTTGCTGGGTTTTAATTATAGGTGCTATATCAAATCATAGTCATAAGCTGACCAAGCGATTATCATATCAGGTATTTTCCAATGTAGTGTCAAACACCTTAACAAAAGCAAAGGTGCAACGAAGACAATCGAGGTAAAAAATGCAAAATAATTAATTCTATTCATCTTCTAAGTTTTAAGTTTGACATCTAATCTTGGTTTGCTGTTTGAAAGTATAATAAACAATACAGGTCTAATTAATACTGAATTGGCTCAAAATCAGGATTTATTTCCTGGTGAAAAAAACTATCAAATTCATTCTGCGAATAAATTAGTGAAAGGATATGATTACAAATTGCTTCCGTATCCTGTTTGGGCGTATTTGAGAAGGACTTATGGCGGTGGACCAATACTGCGCAGATACGTAATCATTAACAAAGAAGGAAGTCTAGAAATCGAAATTTATCGGGTTGGTTTTGAAAATTTTACAATAGATTTTCAAGAAAATATATTGCTTGTTGAGATGTATTTTATCTAAAATATATAATAGCTTGTATGTAGCCGAAGATATTTTCAGCAAATTTTGTGGTTTTTTCAAAATTCGAATTGCTTGAGGTTGTCGTCAAAGTATACGGAGACCTTAATAAAATTCAGTTGGTAAAATCACATAACTACTTTATAGCAACAATGGATATCAATGAAAGCAGCGAGAAGAGACCTTATTCATTAGTACCGTTAGGTAAATATCACCATTGTTTCTAATAATTATAAAAAGTTATTTACAATTCACAGTGTCTTCTGTATCACATATGCCCCGTTCCAACTCAACAGAGTCGCTTCGTTGTAAAAAAGGCATTATTCACGTTATGACTTGTAGCCATCGAGATAAATGCAAAAAGGTGTTTAATGCTATCAGAAGACAATTCAACCTTGCTTCTAATCAATTCAGATTGTGGTATGCCGCTGAAAAGGTATACCGGAGCTTTTCAAACGGCCTTTAAAACAAGTTTCATTTTCAAAATATCTAAGCCTTTTGTATCTTACTTTTAATTTTATGATAAATATTCATGCTATAATCAGATCAACAAATTTCCGAGAGTATAAATTTTATTTCCCAATACTTTTTAATTTTATTCTAAAACAATTATTAAAAATATTAATTTAATAAAAAAAATATTTTTATTTTTTTTTATAAATTTTTTTATTTTTATTAAATTTTACTTTATATGTATTTCACATTTACAGATATTTTCCATCAGTTCTAGCATATGCATCCTACGGCATCAACATTTATGTTTAAATTATTGTATGTTTGAAATAAAAGTCTAAAATTTAGTATTTTAATTCGTAAATTAAAATTTATGTTTAAATTTGTATAAGTTAGCTTTTGTTTAGCTAACTTATAAAAAGTTAGCTAACTTTTGTATTTTGTTAAGCTAACTTCTGAAATTATAACTTCCGAAAACAAAATTATCATATCTAGTATGTAAATGCTTATTAAACAAATACTTGGATGAATATTTTTTTCGAGTAATGTTATTCAAGGACAAACTTTTATATTCTTTTATATATAGATATCATAATATCTTATATTGCAACTTATATCTTATCTTGATATTGCAACGTTATATTTATTATTTATATGTTTATTAATTATTATACTTATATATTAATTAATTTTAATATATTATTGATCTTTATATATTTGAGATTCTGTATAAATATTTTACAAATTTCGTTATCATTTAACTCTTAGCTAACGTAAATCAATTGCCAGTTTCATTTTTGATTTCGCATTTAAATTTATTTGTTTAATTTAAAAATTAATTAATGCTGTATTTATATCTTTTAATGTATAATTTTAATCTCTCTATATATTAGAGATCAATAAAACAATGGTTATATAAAAACAATTATTATATTATAAAATAATCTTCATATATTATAGATCAATCAATATTGTGATCAATAAAAGGATATATTTATTTTTCTTTATTTTCTTTATTTGATAAATTTGAAAATAATTTTTAACCAGTTCAGCGTTTCAGTTAAGTCGTTCGTCAACTATCAGGATTTGCTATAAGTAAAATCTTGATGGTGGTTGTAAGTTTTTGTAAGAATAATTTACGGTAATCCTCTCTCCTTTTTCATTTATTAATTGCGAGAGTGGTAATTATTTTTCTGAAAATTAGAGATCCCGATATTTTTGTGCTATTTTATTAAATCCTAACTATTTGTGTTATTAGCAGTTGCTTCATTAGATAAATGGCTTGTTTAGTTCTTATTTTTAATAGTTTAATAAAACTCAAATCAACGAAAACTCCAATACGACCTTTGAACAATTAGGCATATACGAATCATGTAGCTTTTACATTGATGGTAAAAGGAAAATCTTTTAAAAATAGAAAACTAATTTTCCTTGTATATTTAGTGCGTAATCCTAATGGTTCGTGGGATATATCTTCAGGCAAAACAGCATCATGTCAGTTATTAACTTGAAATCAAACGGTCAAAATCAACCGTTTATTGTTATATTTAGCATTATCTATAGGATCCGGTAGCGGATTCAGCAATCTTGGAAATACGTGTTATATCAACAGTGCGTTACAATGCCTTTGCTATACTACTGATTTATCGGGATATTTAATGAGTCAAGACTTTTTACGAATTTCGTAAGGACAAAAATATTATAATATTATAATATAATATTATAATATTATATTATAATATTATATTATCATATTATATAATTATGATAATTTTTTAATGATATTTAAAAAAAATAGAAAAATATAAATTCTTAATTGACATTTAATAGAAGTTCTGGAGGTGAATCAAAATCACCGTTTTCGTAAGGACAACTTTTTCTTTTACATAATCAATTTTACTCTTATTTCGAGATTTAATAATAAAATCTTATTTATTAAATTAATTATTAATTAAGAGAAATTATATTTTAATTTAAAAATATTTTGGTATTAGCATACTTTATTAATTCTTGTAGAAAGCCATTTAGCCGCACAAAAATTAGATAGTTCGTATTTACTAAGCTTTCAGTAATCGTATGTTACCATCTTTAATGAATCTATAATGAATAAGAGCATAAAATGTCAAATATAATAACAATATGTTGCTAGTAATTAGTGAATTTATTTTGAGACTCAAAGCACTTAAAGTGTTTTGCGAACCCCTCGTCCTTCGCTTTAATCTTAGAAGTCATTTCTTTTATTGATAGGGATTCCAACAGCTGCCTTCACTACGTATGTTTCGAAAAATAGTGGTTGCGCTGTTAAAAATTTCTTGAAATTTTGGCACTCTTTTGTGTCCATCTTCAAAGTGTTTTCAGATCCCACCATTGTATGCATGTTGACGAATTCGTATGGCAATTTAATTGATACACAATATATTAATTTTAATTTTAATAAAAATAAGTCATTTAATAAAAGTCATTTAATAAAAGTCATCTTAAGTCATTTAATAAAAATGACATTTTAATATTAATAAAAATAAGTCATTTAATAAAAGTCATTTAATAAAAGTCATCTTAAGTCATTTAATAAAAATGACTTAAAATTTAATATACGCGATTTGGAGCAACAGGATGTTACTGAATTTCTGTTAATCTTCCTTGAACGCCTACACAGGGAACTACAAAGTATCACAAAAGTATTAATACACAAAGTATTTTAATACTTTATAAAAATATTATTAAATTAAAATTGTATTTTATTAAAATATTACTTTATTAAATCGAAATATAAATATTAAAATATTAAAAATATTTAATTATAAATATTTATAATTAAATATTAAGACTTATAGTCCTCTGACTATAAGGACTTATAGAGTCCTTATATAAGATTTATAGAAGCCTTTATAAGTCTATAAAGACTTATTGTCTTGTCGTAGGATAAAGATTAATATTCAAATAGTCGTTAAAATAACATTTTGAATATTAGATCATATTCATATTATTTGTAATATCTTGATCAGTATTATGATATGTTCGCTAAAATTATTATACACAAAATTGAAATGTCAAACAATGTCATTCAACGGTGTCATTGGACAAGTGTCCATCGTGTTATTCGACAAGTGTTCGGTAAATTTTTGAGCAAATAATACATAAATTTTAAATATTTTAGGACATAAATGACATCGATTACAGGCATGTAATCTACAACAAACAGTAAATTAATTTCAAAATTACATTTTTAAATTGAAGTTTAAAAATGTAGTTTTGTATGATGCTGTATGTTATTTCTTTCAAATTTCCTACTCGTAGGTCCTATATTTGTTATGCACCGTAGTTCCTTTTGCCGAATATCAAATGATTAGATTCAAATTAAGATTATAAATCAAAGGGGAACATTATATACTTCTATTATATACATTATACACTTTGCAACTTCTTAAAGCATTTGCAAAGTGTCTGCAACTGTCTTTCAATTACATTTATCATAAGACAGTAAATATCATCTGCAATATGTAATTTATAAAAAATGTAAGGCCAATGCAACGATAAAAAATTCATTTCACAGCTTAAAAATTAAAGATTATCAAAATTATTAGCAATTCTAATGATATGCTGTTTCTATCACAATTTATTTCAGATCTTGCATATGTTTAGTAACGAACATAATTTTTCCAATCACAACTTATGCATTTTATTTCGCAATCTACTGATGGATGTGTTCAACAAGAAAGTAAAGCTGTTTTCTCCCCGTGAAATTAATGTAAGCATTCAAAACAATCGAGGTTCAATCCAAATTTTTCTGTAAAAAGGAAATGTTCAAAAATGACTTAAAATTTAATATACGCGATTTGGAGCAACAGGATGTTACTGAATTTCTGTTAGTTTTCCTTGAACGCCTACACAGGGAACTTAATATAGCACAGTGGAATTTATTAAATGATATAAATAGTATGAATTTGATGGACCCAGATGGCACTGAGGTAAGATTCCTTACACTTTCAAATCACTGTTTATTTTGGCTCTTAAAGTATTGGAAAGGTTTATACATCGGAAACTATTCAATAATTACATATCTTTTCAATGGGCTATTAAAAATAAGAATGAAATGCAGTTCATGTCAGTACATATCTGAATGCTTTGAACCGATGAATATTATATCTCTTCCACTACCAGAAGGACACATGATAAGTATTTCAATACACGGTAAGGATTCATGTTGTACGTTAAAATTCGCTCATATAAGGTTTTAATAAAATATTTTATAATCAAATAAATAATAGATTATAAAATATAAAATATTATTTTACATATATAAAATAAATAATCATTATATAATATATAATATATCATATATTATATCATATAAGCTGTAAAATGAAACAAAAGTGAAATTTAAATTTCACATTATAATATAACGTGAAATTTTAATTAGCAGTGTCTATCAAAGGAAATTATAATTTTATATGGAAAATGACTTATAGCTCATCTTTGTAAAGGAAATTATGACTGATTCCTTATGGAAAACGGTCTAGTCAAAAGTAATTTCAAACAATTAGATTAAGGCAAGTGACGCTCTGCTAAACGAATAGTCGCCATATCGTTTAATTCATCGTTCACGATAGTTGCGCTTATTAATTGCCTTGCTCAACTGAAATGATGTGCACAATTGTAACTTGAACATACGCCAGAGTATCTCAAAAATATAGATTCCGTATTGATGAACGTCTAAAGTTTGTAAGGATTTCAGGGACCGTACAAACATATAGCTTGGAAGGATTGATATGCAAATAATCGTCAGCTAATGTGTTTTAATTCATTATTATTACGATAAATTATTTTATGTAGCCTGTTACAAACTGTTTGATTATTTTGCCAAGAATCATGGTCCTCGTTCTACATGTATTTCAATCTTCTGTAAAGTATTTTCCATTGAGTACCATAGTCGCTTTGATAAACTAACTTGTGCAACTATTTATTTAAATCAAGCTTGGCGAGCTGGATAATTCCATCGAATATGATGGACTATGATTCCACGAAAATAGCAGTTCATTTCAAGGTCAAATGGCACATAAGTCATTATTGGTGGGTGTATTGCCACGAGATTACGGCACATAGTGGTGTTTATTTAAGATCAAATTTTGGACGAATGTCGACCCTTGTTCATGTACTTCTCCGATGGCTCGATCATTTTCACACCTGCAGTGTTTTCAAAATCATTTTACAAAGTCATTATTTAATGATATTATTTAACTTAATATAACTTAATATTAATTTATCATATAATGAATTATTTAATAATTTATTAATTTAATAATATATAAATTTGATTAATTCAAAATTAATTTCATATAACTTATCAAATTACTTTAAATTTCAGGTAAAATATGTGTGCAAATTAATATAATTTAATATTAATTTATTTATTATATAATTAATTATTATTTATTAATAAATAATTATTAATAATTATAAATATTTTCATGGAAATAAATTTCTCTTCATTAAAAATGAAACCTTTTGTGCAGTTGTCTTATGCGGTGATGATGATCAGTATATGCAATGTCTACACATGTCTGTAAATGAGAGTATTACAATACAATCGCTGTCCTCAATGATGCACGATCAATTTAAATTAAAGTCACTTGTATTTTTTCATTATAAACAAAACCAGTTAAAGGTATGCTGGCCTTGTAATTATTTGCTACTATCGTAAAATATTTTTCTTTTCCATATAATCGATGATATTTGTGATGTGTTAGTAAAATCGCTTAATTTTAAAGAAATCATTGCCTATGAACTAGATCTATTAAAAACTAATAAAGGTAAATTGAAAGTATTTTCAATAAATACTGTTATTTTACTTACTGTTATTTTCAGTAAAGCTGAACCAATTGTTAATTGTTTATCAACGAAAATTCGTAGGATCTTAATGTTATTTCAGCAAATTTTAATATTAATTATTTAGACTGAACGACCAATGCATTTCTGCGTAATAGACAAATATCGGGATGACCTCATTGGAGTACCGTTTGTCTTTGCTAAGAGTAGCATAAAAACAGTCAATGAACTATATCAGATATTGCTGGCTCGTGCCAAACATCTACTGAGTCAAGTACCCGATAATATAAAATTATTTCATCTAAGCAAAATAACTTACGAAGGCAGAAATTGTGGGACGTGCTCTTGGATACGGTAAGAATGCGTTGAATTGCTGAATACTAAATTAAAAAGAGCCCAACATATTACAATTGAATTGTATTTTTAGACCATTAGATCGAGAAATCTACAGCACATATCTTGTAAATACAAAAGGTTTTTGTTTGGGTTCTTATTATTAGTTAATAATGTCGTGTAATGGTGCCGCATAATACAAAGTAAGCTTAGCTCTTATTGTAAACGTCACAGCCATTAGGCTTCTTGAGTAAAAAATTAATGTTTAAAAATTAATGTAAACGCCTTGAAATAAAAATTACCTGAAGGTACTTTATGTCTGTAGTTTTATTTAATTGTATCTAAAAGGGATAATTTATCATCTCAATTATTTTTTATTCGTGAACAGAAAATTACAAATAAAATTATAAAAAGTATAAAATTATAAAATTTATTAATTTTTAAATTATTAAAAATTAATAAAATTATTTATTATTATAATAATTTAAATTATAAAAGGTTACCTGCAAATGAACCCGAATGCCATTATTATAATTTAAATTTAATATTTAAAATTCAATTAATAAAATCCTCAGCCATCCGTAGCTGATCCACATCTGGTTAGCCCCGAATGGATCTACTGTCTGTGCTCGAACCGGTAAAGTGCTGAGCGCGGGCTGCGAATACACACTATTAATTTATTTATTAATTGATAATAACTTAATTAATAATAGCTTTATTTAATAGTATCTTAATAAAATATTCTTCAAATATCGCTATATTTAGCGTTATTTGCCAAATATAAATGACATGGCACACCAAAGGTTTAAAAAATTAATTAAAAATAATCAATCATTTGTTAATAAATCATTTAATCACTCATTTGTGAATCACTTGTAGACAATTATAAATGTCTTACTGATTTTTTTATTACTTAAATAAAATAATATTATTTATTTTTTTAATAAATAATTTTTATTTCTTGAGAGAAGATAACATAATCAGGGTTCCCGCAAATGGGCCCAAATGCTCGAATTCAAAGTCATTAAACCTGCGGATCTACCGCCTGAGACATTAGTTCATTAGTTCATTATTTATTAAATAATAATATTTAATAATGATATTTTTTATTACTTAAATAAAATGAATTACAAAATTTTAATAAATTATTCTCAGTTGTAAATAAATTACTGGTTTTATAAATTAATTAGTTTGTGGCATTAATTAGCTTATGGTAAGGATGCTATAAGTTGAAAGTCGATCATAAAAGATTTTATAAGATTAATGCAAATAAAAATGATGTTTCAGATTAAAATTAATGCAGAGTATTAAATTTTAATTGTTATTCTTTTTAAATTTAAATTTATTAAATGTTTATTTAATTTATGCTGAAATTAAATGACTCTTATTTTTATGCAGATTTTGTCATGGTTGCAAAATTGATGAGCAAAGCAAAATGAATATTAACGATGTTATTGAAGATTGTGCAATTGCTATTGATTGGAACCTTTCAGTAGCACATCAATATTATAACTTTAAATTTGCCACGGTAATTTGATGCTTTTTTGTAGATGTCTGCTGATTTAAGATACATATATATAATGTGGAATATATACTAAATGGTATACATTGCTCCATATGGCTGACTCGAAATACTAGAATAAGCAAAAACATTTTATCACATTACGCAATTAAATCTCTCTTTACTTTATATATTAAATTGTGGATTCGATTTCGTCTTGCGATAAATCGTCGAGTTTGTTAAATTTTGTTTTTGACAAATCTATTATCGGTAATAATATGCTTGTTTATCAAATATTAATTTTAATAATTTTGTTGATAAATATAAAATATAAAAATAATTAAAATATTATGACTATTGGCTGAAAAAAAAACAATAAATTTATTACTAAGAATTTATTTACTGTTGAAGATTACTGCAACATTATTCATCGACTACAAATCTATGACATTATTATTGAAAATAAATTAAAACTTCTAACCTTTTAATTGTAAAATGTGTCAATTCTTATAGCCAACTCAAACCTCATCGTAGCGCAGCATATAACGACATACATCAAGTCTATTCTATTAAATATTAATCAACGCTCTACGTAAAGGGTTATTGCTGTAAATTTTAAAAATTAAATAACATTTAAATGATTTATTTCCATTACGAAGATCCACTTGGCCTTACCGGTTACTCAGAAATTAAGAGAACCGTGAAATTGCATATTTGAATATTCTTTAGAATGTCTCGTATAAACAAGCATTCAATCATTCTAACTCAAACGCAATATTCATTCACACTAACGCAGGATGCAATCAATTACGTCACACATAAATCATTTTATCAGATCTCCAAATTACCGTACCTTCTCTTAAATGTGACTTACTGTTTGCTCAAATAGACATAAAATTCGGTGTTAGAATTAATTTACTCTTAATGGAAACATGAATATTGTTTATAGTCATAGACTTATCGTCTATTACAAATCGATTATTCAAAATAAAAGCATTCTATGAAGCGCTATAAAGCGGTCCAAACACATTTTTCTTCTTGACCCGGCATATATGTCTTGAAAAATTCATATAATTTTTCAATTAGGACATGTAAACGTAGCGATGATCACAAATCCATAAATACTTGACCTAATAATCATGTATTGATGACTATCAAGATCAACCACTATTTAAATTTTTAATCAAAGGTGGATTACAAATCATTATAGTCTGACTACACTCCAGTCTTCTTGCATACAACAGAATTGTGTTTAATGTGAATTTCAAGAATGCAAATATATACTGGCACAAGTATATCGTGTGCCTCTTCAAAGTTCCTGTAGACCCCTGCTGCTGAAATTGGCGCAGGTAGAGATACTTGCTGATGTAAACTAAGTTATATTTGATAATTAATATAATCCATAACATTTTTAATTTATCTATTGATTTAAGATCAAAAATATCCATTTAAATAAAATCTAATTACATACATATCAATTGCTTATTATTTTTGTTATAGTTTTGTAAATTTATAGAAACGGAAAAAGTGAAAAATGGCTAATATTCTAAATTGAATTCTTTATTTTAGAGGTTTATAACAAATCGAATAATATAACTGGTATTTTAACTAATAGTATCACATTTAATATAATTACTTTTAAGTGATAGACGAATATGTTTGAATTCGATATTGACGCAACGACGATATTATATTATATCTTGACGATTAAATAAAATAAATAAATAATTAAATAAATAGCTTTTATATTAATTCAATGTTTTATATAATTGTGTATTCATTCTTGACAAACTTTGATCAACAAAATTTCTTTTGCACGTTGAAGCAGGTTAATCACTTTTTTAAAAATGCCGTTTTATGATAAAAAATATTATATTCATTATTATACAATAATGTATTATATAATATATTATACTTGAAATATTTCGTGTTAAAAAAATTTAAACGCCAAATAATCAAATCATTATAAAATTTTATCTTATCGTAATTTAAATCGTGATTAAGATAATACAACATTTAATATTTATAAATTAATTATATTCAGATTAATGAATTAAGTAATTCATCAATTAATTAATTGATTAATAAGGTTCGATTAATTCTTTACTTACGTAATTTTATATATTATTTTTATCATACAGTTAAGAAATATTATATATATTATATTCATCGATTCTTTAATTTATAATAATCGGTGCCTTAAATTATATTAAATTATTTTAAGCTAAAACCTGAATTTAATGGTTGCTCTATTGTATATTAAATGTATATTAAACGTGATGTTTAAAAATGAGATAGATTATAATTGTTTGAATGATTAAATGGTTAATTGGTTAAATGTTTAGACCTTCGAATCAAATCACAGTCGTAGCCTTATTAACAGTTCAAATTATATAAACGATCATGACATCGACCAATGCTTTGATTCGTTTTTCAATGATTCTCAAATCGATACACTTTTAAAGTGTTCCCATTGCCAGGCTGAAACCTACTTTTTTCAAAGTGTGTCTCTTTCCAGGATTCCACCAATTTTGGTTGGTTTTTAACACTTTAGATATGTACTCAATTAAATAATTATTTTTTAATAATCTTTACAATCATTTAAATGATTAAATTTTGATCAATGTTTAATCATCTAATTTAATAAAAATTTATTTTTACTAAACAATGAGTAATTTAAACACTCGTGACGCAATAATAATTTGATTGATTTTTACAAAGATTGAATTCGCAAAGTACAGAATTTTAACTGGTAACCGTCTGCTGAAATCTTCAGTGCAATATCAAGCTTAAGCTAATGATACGTTTAATTTATTACGTTCAAATAGAAGACATCAACATACAAGATATTGTAATATCGTGTTATATTGTAATACATAGTTTTTGTAATTTAATCTGAATAATTTAATTATGTATACCTTTACGCCAATGTTAGAATGTCATGATTATACGGTTAATGTTTCAGAATTACATAATATTTTATATTTTCATAATTTACTCTTAATATTCGAATACCTTTAAGCTAATTTACCAATTTAAGTGTTCTCTAACGAACATATTACAATATATATCAATAAATAATATTAATAATAACAATAAGTAATATCTTTAATATTTATTTAAGTGTTATCATTGACAGATAATACTTAAATAAATAATTTATTAATTAAGATCATCATTTGATTATTTTCTATCTGAATTTTAAAGTAGACATTTAACTTATCGACATACCTTAGTCAAAAAAATTAAAAAATGTATATTCTATTCTATTAAAATATTCTAAATTCTATTCTATATTCTATTATATTTTATTCTGATAAAAACAGCAGAAAAATTATCATTTTTCTAAGCGATTTCCATAAAAGTGCCTCAATATGATATGATTTTATCCGCAACTTTAATTAAATCCACAACTCATAATTTACGTTTTTTGATGTAAATGTTTAAAGAGTTATGCTCACAAAGCATATTCTTCACAACAAGACAAATTTTAATTTTATTATATTAAAACTATATTTTTTAATTTGGATTAATCATTATCAAATATAAAATATATTTATATACTTTTATATTCATAAATTAATTTTAATAATTTATATCTTCATTTATTATCTATATATTTTATATATAAAATAAACAATTATATTTAGTTACACAAAAAACTGCAGAAATCTAGAAAAACATTGGCGGAAAGTAGCATGAAACATATTGCTTAGTATTTATAATATTTTTAATATTTAGTTACTATCTTTTAAAATAAATTTATTTTCATCGATATCATTAATATTTATCAATATTATTTTGGACTTTACGCATTTAAAACAAAGTGGCTAACTAAACATTCGATTTTATAAGAGTTTGAGAAAACTCTATTATTTGATGAATTTAAGATTCTACAATTAAATCGATTTGAGAAGCATTTCGGATTTTTGGAAAAAGCAACACAAAGCATAAGTTTCCCGGTTGATGAATCATTGTTCTATATAAAGGACAACTACGGAGATATTGTTCAATACCGATTAACTAGTAAATCTCCTGATAATAAAGACAAAATAATATCTACATATGATCTTTATGCATTGATATGTCATTTCGGATACATTAAAAATGGTCACTACATTGCATATATTCGACAAAAAGATGCAAAGAATTCGGATTGGGTCATGCATGATGATAATTTTAATCAGGTAAATCGCTTTCTCTATTTTGATTATGTCAATAAAAAATTTATTATTCACATAGATTCATCAAATCATTAAGAATTATTAATAAACAAGTTTTAAAAAGTAATCGAAATCCAAGTTTTAAATATGTACACACAGTATATATTCACACGGAGTGAAGCTTAGTTAACTTTTTCGTCCAAAATCGTGAAGATCCTGTGCAGTATGCTGAGCTTTTATAGCAGCAGTAGTTGTCATCCGTACTGTAATTATGGACATCTATGGATTTACTTTTAATATGATTTCGATTTGTAATGGATTTAGAATTTTTCAGATCCTCAAATAACTGCTCAAAGAGCGTGTTGCGACGTTTTTAGCATTGATCCGATTTTTCAAGTAGACTTACAAGTAGTTATCTGCGCATTGATAAGTTTAGAAAATAGACATTTTCTAAACATGTCATCCTTACGATATTGACCGACACCTTCAATAAATGGCCCAAATCGGTATTTATTCGATTTGGCCGCTACGACTATAAAAGTCAGCATCCATTGAGTGTACACATATATATATATACTTGTAAGAATTGAGAGCTTATAACATACGGACAAAAATGAGCGTCAGGCTCCTGAAATATAAAAATAAAATTTATAATTTATCTAAAAAATTTATTATTCACATTAATTTATCAAATCAAAATAAAATTATTAAACGATTATTTAACTCATGTTATGGGCTGCCTATAACTTTTTATAATCATGCACTTAATATTTTCAATCCTTATTTTATGGATTGAAAATAATTTTTACAACATCTAATGACTCCAGACGGTAGTTTGAGTTTGAATCATTATATATAAAGTAGATAGACAAAATTTATTTTATATATTGAATATATTTTTTCTTATTTAAAATAATCTTTATGACCATTTAATAAATTAACACTATTTAAAAGTTTGACACATTTTTTGTTCATAAATAAGAAGTGATTTTAAGCAAATAAAAAAATAATTATCCTATTTACATTTTTGCATTTTTGGTTGCCATCGTTATATGGCGTGATGAAAAATTATCAATTTATTACTAATAATTAATTATAAGCTAAAGTAATTAATAAGTAATTTATAATTACTGCTAAAACTCTATTTCGATTAAAACGTTGATATATATTACACTAATCCTCGTTTAATCGTAAATTTTAGATTACACCGTCATCCGAATTAGAAACACTGAATGAATATTGCTACGTCCTGTTCTATCACAAGACACCTAATTCTAAATAAATTATTGTATTTTTATTCAATAATCGCCTAATTATTTTTCTCTTCGTTTTAATATAAAATATTTTAAATTTATAGATATTTACCACAAAAGTTAAAACTATAATTAAAAACACTATTTATTTCGCATAAGTACATTGCTTATCTAACAACTATCATTTAAAAGCACAGTAAGATTTGCTTTAGCATGCGATCAAAGTCTAACGCTGTGCATTTCGAAATGTATACGATCTTTACTTAGACATATTTTTTTACTATTATATAAATATGATATTTTGAAATGTTTTACTTTTGTCAAAGTAAATAATTAAATTTAAAAAATATAGTATAAAATGTTCATTGTTCCAATAAACTCACTATATTGTGGTTTTTTGTCTTTTATACTAAATTGCTTCATACAGTTTTTAGAATAAGACAATATAGAACCTTATAAATATAGCATCATATAAAAACGGATGAATTTTATATGGCTTTTGATATTATGGGGCTTTACAAACCTATGACAATAACTATTATTTCATTAAATAATATGTATTATTTCATTTATATGAAAAAATAAATAACCTCTTCATTTTCGCTGATATTTCTATTCTCGTCTATTATCAACAGATTTTGTGGCTACACTATTTATATCACGTACAGGTAAATATACATATCATCGTTATGTTTACTATATTAAAAAGATATAAATTGCACTGTCAAGTAAATCAATATTCTATCGGGCTCTAGCTCTATTTCCGGTATTTGGTATAATGGGAAATCATATAAAACGCAAATGATATGAATTTATTTGATGAAATACATATCTGCATTTCTTAATGCCGATATGTGTTGATTATTTTGTGGTCTTCTTAATTATTAACATGGACGCAACTTAAACAACGTCGACACATCATTTTCCCTAAAAATTGAGCACATTACCGTATAGGGCACAATCATAAAAGATAACGAAATTGGCATCGAATTAATTATTTCGTACGAATCAGATCAGTTAACTAAGGAATTTATGTAATTTGTACTAGGTAAAAACATCTTATTAGCAACAACATGAGCTAGAAGTCAAAAAGAGAATCGAATTATCATTCATTCGAATGTTGCCTAGCAACAAAATTTTCAATAGCATGTCCTCCTAATGACCGCTAATCCTTATTCTTATGCATCGTCTGCTATTTATAAGTCAATTTTTAAAAATTGACTTCTATGAAATTTTAAATTTAACTTTACAAATGTAAATTATATAAAATCTTATATAATAGCTTATTTCTTATAATTATTTATTATTACCTTTTTATTATTTAATTTAATTTTTATTAAGCATTATTTTTAATTTATAAATAATTTAATATACGTAGATTCAGTTAGCTGATTTGTCCTACTGACAAGTTATTATTGACGTGTGGACTTTGTTTTAACCGGTAATACTAAAACTGCATTATTGATACGACTATTTTTCTGCTTATTTTCAAGAAGTTTGATGGATTTTTTCTTATAATTTGGAATTATACATCAACAAAATATTATTAAAATATTAAATTCACAATTTATAAATCAATAAAATATTATTAAAAATAAATATAAAATGTTATTAAAAATAAATTTAAATTCTTAAGAGGAAAATTTTTATACTTTAATAGACTAATAAATAACAGAAGTTGGATCAGAATAAGGATTAGCAGTCATCAATAGGAACTGTTATATATGGGGCCAAATACGTTGCTAAGGACGTATTTCCTTTTTTTAAGATTGATTATATAGTATCTTATTCTAATACAAAGTAGATTATTTATTATCCATCCATAAAAATGTAAGTTTAAGAAGAGTTTAATGTGAGTTTAATAAAAATAAGAGTTTAAGAGCTTACGTATTTTTTACTATTTGTAAATTAAATATAATGCTAAATAATAAATAATAAATATGAATAATAAATATAAATAATAAAATTATTTAATTATTTGATAATAAATAAAAAGTATAAATATACATATTTATAATTGATAAATATGTGCTTTATACGATTTTATCAGGTTTTAACCCCTATTCCTTTAATACTTTATATTAGAGGAATTATATTCTTATTATATTCTAATTATTATTTTTATTTATTTTGTTGATTTATATAGTGTAAATTTGATATTTTATTATATTTTGTTGCTGAAAAAATCAATAAACTTATAAAGAATCTTATAACAATTATTTATTTTATTATTTAATAAATTTAAATTCTTAAGAGGAAAGTTTTTATGGATTTATAATAAACATGATGATTTTTATTAGAATAATATACTTGATATTCAAATTTCATCAAATAAAATACATCATTAGCATGCCTTTGGACCAGCTGCTATGTTGGGTCAAGAATAGTGGCCGAAACATGATAACATATCACTTCATCCTGATGACTTCAAATCATTATTTTGATACATCGTTTGTTATTTATTAGTCAATTCATAAAAATTGACTTTATTTTAAATTTCAATTTTTTATTTTAACTTGATGTAAATTATAAAAAATCTTAAAACAATTATTTATTTTATTATTTAATTATTAAATTTTGATTTAGCATTATTATGTTTTGTTTATTTTATAATTATATTAAATACGTAGACTCAGTTAGCTGATTTGATTTGTTCTACTATCATGTTATTATTGACCTGTGAACTTTGTTTTCCCGGTAATATGAACTCTGTCAAAATACTGAAACTATGTATTATTAGTCACGACGTTATTAGTCACGTTTTTTTTTCACAAGTTTGATGAATTATTAATTTAAAAAAGAGAGAAGTTTGCATCCCAAGGTGTTTACACTTTAAAATGTAAACTGTTTCACGTGATCACGTTTAAGAGACCAGGTAATTGTCAATGGCCAGATCGCGTAGCGCGTGGAATGAAGGTGGTAGATCTTTATAGATCTAGTTCCAGCCTGCAACCGCCTTAAGCAGGGCAGCCCCTTGCCAGATGCTGCTGGATGGCCCGATGTAAGTTTAGTCTGAGTCAACTAAGCTAGGTGACAACACCGAAAAAGCAACTTTAAAATTATGACATAAATTTACATGTACTCAACCAGATTGGAAAAATACGTAAGTACTAATGATTTCAATTTTAGATCTTTTAAATGTAACAGAAAAATTGTATAGTTTGTGATGTTATAAATAATAATAATTGTATCGTAAGTAATACGACAAACAAATGTTTTTCATTAAATATTAATAATAATTGTAACTGCAATACCGCAGGTGTAGTGTATCTAATACAATGCACATGTGGATTGCAATATATAGGAAAAACATATCAAATGTTAAAAACTAGGTTTAGGCAACACATATATAATATGCAGCATAATAGTCAAACTATATTTTATAAGCATATTAGATTAATAGTACATGATATTAAAAATGTAAATGATTTATTTTAGAACATATTGTTGAAGAAAACATATCAATATTAAACCAAAAGGTATTAGAAAGAGAAGATTTTTGGATTAAAATGTTTAATTCCATGTACCCATTAGAATTGAATGACGTGATAAAAGGAATTGGCAGAAGTAGTATAGTACATAATAAACAACTATATTATAATAATCCGGTTAAACGCAAACTGAGAAGTCATGGCAATAAAAGGAATAAGAAAAATAGACTTTAAAATATTAAAAAAATATATGTATATAAATGAACAATTAGAAATATTAAAACAACTTTTAAGAGATAATAAGCTGAAAGATCTTTATGTAAATATAAGAAGTTTTTTAAAAATAATCATTTGTTCAATAAATCAAAGATAAATTAACGAACATGATAGGTTGAGTTGTATAATAGACAGTTATTGTAATGTAGAATACTATAATCATACAATAAATTTTTTTTTTTTAAACGTGATGCGTCAAATAATTTAAAAGAATATTGTACGTTTTTTCATTTAGCGCGCAGGGCGATTGCGAGCAGAACGGGCACCCCGAACGCATAAAGAAATTGAGCGAGCCAGTTGTATGCCAATCGTTGACCGAAGACGTGTCAATTCCTCTGCATATGTGTGTCTTTTTCTAATTGCCAATTTACGAGCAATGCGCTGAATTATCGTGACCGACGATTTACTTTCACCACCAAAACAAGAAAACACCAATGGCGCAAAGTTTGCCCTCTCTATTAGTATGACTCTCTCTTGATACTTTGCGATTTTTCGCTTTTCGTGGAATTCAAAGGCGGACGTTGTTGACTTCGAGAGGTTGGACGGCGCGAATGCGTTGAATACGCATGTGTCGAATAAAGTTCGCTCAGAACGACCTCCGTAAAATCCATAGCAAGCAATGTCTAAACGTGCTTCATGATCTCTAGAAGTGCTTGTGCGCTCGAACACGATACTATGATGTACTGATTTCAAAGCTGGTTCTGTCTGGACATTATCGCAAATTTCGGTCATGGTATTGGATAATATATCACGAATCAAATCGTGTCTAATCGAAGGATGACCTCCAGTTGGACAAGTTAGTGAGTGTGCCAGTGATGTTCGTTCACCGCATGGGCAATGTAAGGGAACATCGCAAGACAGTCTATTGTACCGAGCTCCAATTGCATCCCGAAATTCCATATTATTAAGACGAGTACAACGGTCATTTGTAGGATACGTGGATAGCCATGAGGAAGCACCCTTGACTTGTAGGTGCTCCAATATGCATATAGTAGTTTTATCTAAATCAGATAGCTTATCCATAAGTAGCGATTTGTGCATCTCGTTTTTTGATGTGCGTATCTGGGAAATATACTTATCTTGCTCCGCCTTTAACTCAACCCCATACAAGCCGCCTAAATAAGGAAGACATAGCTTCTCAGAGTTTTCGAACTCTACTTGTGCTGTGACTCGTGGGTCAACTATGCCTAGACCACCATGTCTTAATGGGAGCGAAAATAATGGCCACATGGAATTGTCGTTCGTTGAGTTCAAATTAAAAAGTTCGTCAAAGCGACGCCGAATAGTATCATTTAATTCATCGAACCAGCCATTTAAGCAATTCGTCGTTCGTTGCATGTGTATATATTTATGCTGCAAAGCTCTGGTCATACTAGCATAGCTTACCTGTAAATCAATAACACCGACGTCAGCTAAACGATCAACAAGTAAGCAGTATTTAGAAATTTTGGAGCTTATCGTTTTGTGAATATAATTATCATCCCCGATCGGAGCACCCAATACTATGGTTCCATCGACGGCGATTTTTATTCCTGTGTCTTTAAACAGTTTGTACATATCAGTGGCTTTATCAGGTGTAGTTAGCAGCACACACTTTTCTTTATTTATATTGAATCCAAAAGCAGGTCCGTGTTCGCATAGAAATTTGAATGAGTTGTAGATTTGATTAGTTTCACCGACTAAATTACCATCATCCGCGTACCAGAATTGATTGATACGAGGGAATTTGTCTTCGATGACCTTCAATAGCGGTATGGTCGCTACTGCGTAAGCAGACATTGATAGTACATCGCCCTGTGTGAAGCCTTCGTAAGATGTTATAAATTCATTTCCAATCGATAATTGGGATGGACTATCATAGAGGTTGTGCAATACTGTAGACATCGATGGACATATGCGAGAAATGTTAATAAGAGCTGCTGATCTGTTAATTCTATTAAATGCATTATCTGCGTCGATCGTCAAAAGAACTGCGTCAGGATTTCTGAACAAGCAATCACGAACTGCGTGGGTGACACACTCAACTCCGGCTCGCTGACCAGCACACATTTGTAATCGTCCACAAACTTGTTGTATGTCGTCTGAAAGGAGAGAGAGAATAGCCTTTGACATTATTCTTCTACTAACGTCTCCAATGCCTATAGGCCTTATACCTGATTCTTTCGTTAAGGCAATTAATCTATTAGTAGTCAGTACTTTTGTAACATCATTAGGCAAGTGTTCAGTTGCTAGAGACCGTGCAAATATTGAGAGAGCTTCAGCCAATTGTATTGATTCGTTACCAAATTTTGTTAGCATATTCATCCAAGCTAACGCATCTAAGCCAGAAGGACCTGCACCACCTTTCACCCGTTTGGCCATGTGTATAATTAATTCACTGTTAATAGAATCGAATATCACTGAATGGAAACTTGGAGCAGTAATTTGGACCTTCCAGTTAATAGCATCTGGATTCAATGGAGCCTGCGCAGGGTGTTTGTCAAGTAATAATTCTCGTACGGATCTAGAACCAACCAAATCATCAGGTAGCAAGGGAACTCCAACTTTAGACTCAGGATCTAAAAGATGTATTGCTGTGCTCAATCTAGAGCTCTCTACTAGTGAGATGAAGCTTTTGCGCCAGTCGTTTGTTTTTGGTGATTTCACTTTCAATGTTTTCATACTTTGCAGCGCCAAGGCTTCCGCATATAATTTACCAAATTCATTCTTGAACCACAGATCTAGTCGTCGTGATAAAGTTGCTTTTAATGATTTAATAGTATTACGTACGTTCCTTTGTAGAATTAGATGACTAAAGATTATGTACTTATGAAAATCTTCCGAATTAGTTAACGAATCCCTGTATATACGTGCAAGCTCTGATATAAATTTTTTGGATTCTATACATTTCGGAAGTCTGAATAAGTTAGGTTGCCAATGTACAACTCTCGTAAAGATGTCGATCACGGATAAATTTTCAGAGTCTCCTGATGTATCGTATGTGCAATCGATAATTAGTGGATGAGCAACATGACAACCTCTATAATATGACATTGATAGGTTTGAATTAGTTTGTTTCATGGTTGACATAGACACATTAGTTATATCAGTTGGACTGGAATCAACATGATGATTTGTACAATTTACTGCGGAACAGTTTAAGCAAAATATTTTCTTCTTAGCACACTGACAGCCTTTGCATTTCGCGTTTGGGCCATTGCATGAACAGCATTTCAGCTCAGTCGCAGGTTTGCCCTTTGGCATTAATTGAGGATTGTTATTTGCTTTGTATTTAGATTGTAATTTGTGTAATTTGCTATCGTTGTCTTTATCGTTGATTGTCGTTCTTATCGTTGATTGTCGTTTGTAAGATGTTGTAATTGTATGTTATTTTATCTTGTATGTTATTTATTGTAAGATGTTTTAATCAAGAAAAATTTTACTTTGTGTGTTTAAGCTGTTAAATATTTTTGTTTAACAGCTTAAACACACAGTTTAAGCTGTTAAATGCTAATAATAACAATAAAAATATACACTGACCATAAAATTTATTAATTAATGTATAGAAAACATAAATATAGCCGGACTTTTAAATAATTCTAAAAGTAAAGAAATAATAGGGTCAGATTTAAGTAAATATATTCCTAAAATAAGGTATAAACTCCTACCACCATTAGGACGAAAAATTTGTAATTATAATAAGGAATTGAAATCAATATGTAACGATAATATTAGAAACATTATAGAATGCAATTGCAAAAGTCTTAGATAAAATAAATAAATATATATGTACCCATAATCTATAATTAATTGAAAACAATGAATTAAGAAAAATGCTATTAAAAAGGTATAAATATAGATTATATAATGACTATAATTAAATAATAACAATAAAAATAAAATTTACAATTCGTTATATAAGAAATAATAGGGTCAAATTTAAGTAAATATTTTTGTATCTAAATGCCATTCCCAGAAAGAAGAAATTAAATATTTCTTCGATATTTCGTTCGCTAACCGCGGACATTATCAAGAAGTATTGTATGTTTATTAGAAACCAATTTTTTTTTATTTTTTTTAATTTTGGTTTCTAATAAACATACAATACTTCTTGATAATGTCCGCGGTTAGCGAACGAAATATCGAAGAAATATTTAATTTCTTTTTTCTGGGAATGGCATTTAGATACAAAAATAATTATTCCCTCCAGAATGTCTCATTCCGTTTCAAATTAAGTAAATATATTCCTAAAATAAGGTATAAACTCCTACCACCATTAGGACGAAAAATTTGTAATTATAATAAAGAATTAAAATCAATATGTAACGATAATATTAGAAACATAATTGAAACAGAATGCAATTGTAAAAGTCTTAGTTTTGATAAAATAAATGAACATATATGTACCCATAATCTAGAATTAATTGAAAACAATGAACTAAGGAAAATGCTATCAAAAGAGTATAAATATAGATTAAATAATAATAACAATAGAAATGAAATTTACAATTCGTTATATAATGAATTAAATGCTCACTTTGGTGCTGATTAATAGTAAATGCTTAAATACATCAAAAATAAACATTTGGAAAACTTATATATTAGATAAAATTAGAAAATGAAAATAACAAACAATTATAAAAGAGAAGATCAAATTAATAAAGATTTACCAAATTAAAGGATAACTATAGAATAACAAATATTGATAAAGCTAGTAATAACTTCGTCTTTATATGCAAATATTAAAACTATACCTATTTTATATTGGAATCCAAAATTACATAAAAATCAAATATAGCCTGGGTTCATATGTAGTGCTTTTAAATGTAAATTAAAACAACTTTCTGTTTATATAAATAAAATACTTAAAGTAATTAAAGCACACTTCGAACATATTGTAGGGTAATCGAAATTAATACAGGTATAAAACATTATTTCAGTATAAATTCTACAACAGAATATTTAAAACACGCAAAAGGAATTAATTTTTAGAATAAAAATACGTACGATTTTAGTACGCTTTATACAAATCTGGATTTAGCAGATATTAAAGATGCATTAGAAAAATTAGTTAATGTTATATTCGGAAATTTTTTTCCAATAGTGAACACATTTATCAAGGTAGCCTTATTCTTAATAAAGCGATATAAAAACTATAACGCTTGTATAACAAAAATTAAACTATCAAATAAATATATAGATGAAATTGAATTATTAGACGCCTTAAATATTTGTATAAATCAAAATTATTTCAAAATAAGAACATCTATATTCAGACAATTAAAAGGTGTTCCAATGAGAGGATATTGTAGCCCAATTATAGCCGACATATTTTTAAGCTTTATAGAATATGAGTTTGTTTGTAAATGTAAAAAATAAATCTAAACTACAAATATATGTTTAGATATATAGATGATATATGTGTATTTAAATCTAATATAATTTTTATTCAGTAAGTGGACAAACTTATCAAAGTAGCCTTATTCTTACCAAAACTAATATTGATGATAAAGAAGGCATATATAGATATGAACATTAACCTAATTTCATTTAAAACTACTATTAATTTATATCGTAAAGACGGCATATTAAAATTTACAACATATTTTTGCATGACCATTCATGCATACCATATAATATAAAATATAATACATTAAATAATGAAATTTTAAGAATTGCAACAATATGTAATGATATTGGCAAATATTTTGATATCAACAAAATATTATTAATAATAAATTTAAACTTTTAAGAGGAAAATTTTATGGATGGATAATCATAAATATACTAAAAATATAAAAATTATTAGTTATAAATCAAGATCAAATATTATATCAAGATATTTCAGTTTGTTAAATTTATAAAAAAATTAACATTAACTAAAACTACTATTAATTTATATCGTAAAGATGACATATTTAAATTTACAAGAAACATATTTTTGCATGAGCATTCATGCATACCATATAATATAAAATATAATACATTAAATAATGAAATTTTAAGAATTGCAACAATTTGTAACGATATTGGTTTTCTTCAAAATCATTTAAATAATTTAATAAATGCATATTTTAAACTTGGTTACTATAAAAATACCACCAAACAGAAAATATTACAATATATAAATCAACAAAATAATATTTAAAAAATTAAAATCATTAGCGGAATATAAATATGATATTTATTAATTGATATAAATATAAATTGGATAAAATCTTATAATTATTTATTGTTTACTTTTATTCTTATTTATATATCGTTTAAAATATAAAGACTCAATTATCTGATCTGATTTGTTTACATATAAAATTTATTTTAAATTTCAATTGATATAAATTATATAAAATCTTATATAACAATTATTTTTTGTTTATAATTAGTTAATTATTTATTATTTAATTATTTAAATATTATTTAGCATTCTTTTTAAATTTATAAATAATATAAAATACGGATACTCAGTTATCTTATCTGATAATTTACATTAAATAATGAAATTTTAAGAATTGTAACAATTTATAACGTTATTGTCTTTCTTCAAAATCATTTAAATAATTTAATAGATGTATATTTTAAACTAGGTTACTATCAAAATATTTAAATATTTGTTTGAATCAAATATTAAAACTATAACTATTTTATATTATAATCCAAAATTACATAAAAATCCAATAAAACCTAGCGTCATATGTAGTGCTTTTAAATGTACATTAAAACACTTTTATTATAATATCATAATTATATAATATTATACCAATATGCAATCTATAAGAACTTACTAAATTGAAGGATAACTAAACAACTATTGATAAAGCTAGTAATAACTTTGTCATCATAAGCAAAAAAACTTTATTGTGGTTTATTGATGAAGAAAGTAAATTAAAGAAACCTTAAATATTTTAATAAATCAAAATTATTGAAAAGTAGGACATGGAGATTTAGACAAATAAATATGTTCCTATGAGAGGTTATATTACCAAACATTTCAGCGGGGCCAAATGCATGCTAATCACGCATTTTCTCTGATGAAATTCGATTATTATTCGATTATTCGTTTACCAAGTACATTATTTATTATGCATATAATAAATTATATACTTGGCTTAACAGTTAAAATTTATTTTTAATAAAATTGTGTTGATTTAGATATTTTGTGATTTTGTGTTAGATTTTATTTTTATAGATTAATTAATATTAATTAATATTATTGCCATTAATTACATTAATTGATTATTCATTACATATTAACTGGTTTAATATGTAATGATATTAATTTTCTTCAAAATAATTATATATATAATTTGTTGTTACACCTGCCCTATGACACCTAGTGGTGAACTCATAAACAAATCACTATGTTTTTCTCGTGAGGAGGCATTAACACCAGACAGCATTCTATATATCCTCATCAGACCAAGATATAGAGCGGAATTATTCTCGCAATATTCAAAGTCACAACGTATGCCCAGTCATCCTATGTGTGACGACAAACTTCCACAACGGTAGACGCCTTTCGATCTTACGTAGTCATCAGTACCGTGACTTTAATAATTATCCATAGGCACCTTAACACACGCTTAAACAATGTTTAAAGCTCAAAAGCATAACTACCCTTAATCTGAATCATCAGGGGGAATTTAGCATAACATGTGATGACTTGTTGTCATGAAAACATGGCATCAAGTCTTGTGGTCATCATTACTCTGATTAACATTATTATAATGTGATTAATCAGGTTAATACTCAATGATTTATAATCTAACTTTACGAAACATTATTGGTATATATACACGGCCACGAGTCTTTATAAATCTACCAAACTGGATATTTCGCAACATTCTAAGAATCCTCAAACATATGCAGTCATATGCTGACTACATATGCATACACAACGGGCCTATTTCGATTCCGTATTACACTCCATTTTAAAGACAAAAAGCTTTAATCGAGTACGTGACCTTCGTATGTTCACAAACTACTAAGATATTTTCAACTATCACAACAAACGACAACAAACATTTTCATGACCAAATATTTGCGACAATTTAATGCTTAGCAGTGATATGTATTGACTGTTTAGTACCTAATTAAATGGTTAGACAAGAAAGCTTTTCAATGATATATTGAATGTTTAGTATCCAATTAAATGGTTAGGCCTAAACGCTTTCCATATAGGCAGTCATCCATTTAAATCCATAAAACTCTTCACATTATACTGAGCAGTGAAGAATGATATCACGAAGTACGTAAGCCGTCTCAAACTTATGATTCATGGTGAGTATCTGCAACCACAGTTTGCATGGTACCTTAAGTGATCACTATTTATGTAGATAAGGAAAATGTTAGAGATATATGACATTTTGTTTTTTAATTTAAAATTATCCATATAGACTAACGTTTGCTAGTTTTACTGGCTAAGCTAGCATTACATTGTTTGACGGCGTGGGCAATATCGAACATGTAGATCAGTGATTGCCAAACTTGAGCATTTTGATGATCATATTTTCATCTTGTACTAACTGGAATAGTTAGACTAATTAAAAAATGTAATAATTCAAAATATAATACATAAATTCCAAGATGTGAAAAAATTAAGAATGGATGGTTAGATATAACAATAACGAATATAAAGCCGGGTTGTATTTGCCTATACATGTCAATAACAACGTCATAACTATAACTAAAACACACTTGGTCGATACGATTTTAGGACGCTTGATTGTCGATAAAAATACGAAAAGTTTAATTGAAATATACAAAATATAAATGTTGTTGTTTTATGTTTACAGATGATTTCAGATTTACAACAACCCGGAATCTATTTAGTGTATATTGTTGCTCCTTTATAACTTAACTAGATCTTCTTCTTTAGAAACTACTTAGATATTCTCAACTATTACAACAAACGACAACAAACATTTTCATGGCCAAATATTCGCGACAATTTAATGCTTAGCAGTGATATGTATTGACTGTTTAGTACCTAATTAAATGGTTAGACAAGAAAGCTTTTCAATGATATATTGAATGTTTAGTATCCAATAAAATGGTTAGGCCTATACGCTTTCCACATAGGCAGTCATCCATTTAAATCCATAACATTCTCCACTTTATACTGAGCAGTGAAGAATGATATCACGAAGTACGTAATTCGTCTCAAACTTATGGTTCATGGTGAGTATCTGCAACCACAGTTTGCATGGTACCTTAAGTGATCACTATTTATGTAAATAAAGAAAATGTTAGAGATATATGACATTGTAATATTAAGGTGTTTTTGTTTTTTAATTTAAAATTATCCATATAGACTAACGTTTGCTAGTTTTACTGGCTAAGCTAGCATTACATTGTTTGACGGCGTGGGCAATATCGAACATGTAGATCAGTGATTGCCAAACTTGAGCATTTTGATGATCATATTTTCATCTTGTACTAACTGGAATAGCCGGACTAATTAAAAATGTGATAATTCAAAATATAATACATAAATTCCAAGATGTGAAAAAATTAAGAATAGATGGTTAGATATAACAATAACGAATATAAAGCCGGGTTGTATTTGCATATACATGTCAATAACAACGTCATTACTATAACTAAAACACACTTGGTCGATACGATTTTAGGACGCTTGATTGTCGATAAAAATACGAAAAGTTTAATTGAAATATACAAAATATAAATGTTGTTGTTTTATGTTTACAGATGATTTCAGATTTAAAATGCATAACGGCTGTTATTTGCATGCGGATAGTTAAAATAATTTGTTTAATATCAACATATAGTGATAAAAAATGTAGGTTGATTAATTATAAAGTTATTAATTATTATTAAGTTACAAGACATTAGTATAAGGCGGTTTGCACGTTTAATTTTTATAATATTAACTAATTCAAATTAAAATATGTCAATCCAAGACAAATTCATTTTCATAATTCCTTTTAAAAGGAATCAAACAATTTGGGTAGGTTACGAATATGGGCAAAAGGCAAAAGTCCAAGTACCGTACCTTCTCATTTAATGTTTACTTATTATTGCATATTTAACAACAACCCGGAATCTATTTAGTGTATATTGTTGCTCCTTTATAACTTAACTAGATCTTATTCTTTAGAAACTGAACTAGAATCTTCTTTAATAAGAAGATTAATATAAATATTAATATTTGCATAAATATTCTAAACTAGAATATTTATGCAAAATAGATTTTTGGGAAGATAGTAGCAACAATTAATTGAACTCGCATTAGAGATTTTATTGTTCATAGATTAAAAAGGTGAATTTACAATTTTAAAACGATATATTTCATCAAATAATCGAAAAATAAGATTCAAATATTAAATCTTAATGACTGGTACTAAAATTAATTAATATTAAAATATAATTAATATTTAGTTCCTAATTTTTATCTAAAATTAAATCAATAAATCATATCAGATAACTGAGTCTAAGTATTTTATACTATATATAAATATATAGATAAATAATAAATAATTATACAAGGTATTATACAATTTATTTTATATAAAGTCAAAGTTTAAAATTTAAATTTAAAATAAAAGTTCTTCCAAATTTTTTAATTTTCTTAAAATGTAAAGTAGCAATTTTTGTCAAATTGTTTAACGGCTCTGTTCTAACAGTAAATTCTGTCATAATCACTTTAAGACATGTTATCACTTCAGTAGCTTATAGGTACATCAAACAGGTGTTCACTGTCAATATACTATCCTATCAAGTTTACTAGACAGTGAACGCGTACCATTTGATATGTCTAATTATATCCAACGAATGTTTAGAGCACTTAGCAAGTTAAATACGGTATATGTGATGCAGTAAGGTGTATTAAGGATAAAAGAAAAAATGCGCATTTTAGCTGTAAGAATAAAACATATGAATATTTTTGATTGTATTTTTCATCGAAAGAGAAAATCAATACAGTGAACTGATCATGGTAGCATTGACTGTAACTAAACAAACACATCTTGTTAACGAAACGAGACAAGTAGGGCAACGCTACGATAA